>JAODAL010003749.1:0-167882 GCA_025379985.1 Phyllomedusa bahiana
CAAAAGGCAGTAACCAGCACTTCATAAATATGTAAACAAAGTGGGCCAGTCCTTGAGCTTATGGGTTTTGTTCCAAGGTGCACGCAGCGCGGATGTTCTGGAGCTATAACTACGGTCGGGGCCATACAGTCCTTTATGGCCCACTGGGTGAATGTGCTTCCCGGCCCAGGCACACCAACAACTTGGACAGGAGACGCCGTTTTCTCCTCCACTTGTCAAACTGCGGCTCCTGCGCCAATGTCCGCCTCCTCCACCACCACCACCATCTCAGCCTCCACAAGTACTGCTCCATCATACCACATGTGTAGGGCACAGCGGTGTCACGCAGTTCTACACCTTGCTTGCTTCGGCGAACAAAGTCACACATGGGAGGAACTGCCCCGCAGCAAGAAATCGATGTGTGGCTTTCTCCGCGCCAACTGCAAATTGGAACCATGGTGACGGACAATGGGAGGAACATGGTGTCCGCGCTGCACCGAGGAGAGATAGCCCATGCGCCCTGCATGGCGCATCTGTTCAATCTGGTGGTGAAAAGGTTACTGAAGTCTTCCACCGATCTTCAGAAGATTCTGAAAGTGGCCAGGAAACTGTGCATGCACTTCATCCATTCCTACAAAGCCAGGCACACCCTCCTCGAGTTGCAGCGGCAGAACGGCCTCCCCCAACACACGCTGATATGCGTTGGAATTCCAGCCTGCACATGTTGGACTGACTGTATGAACAAAGAAAGGCCATTAACGATTTTTTGATGATCCAGGCGGACGGGAGTACTCCCCTGTGTAACTTTGATGTCAGCCAGTGGCAGCTCATGCGTGACACCTGCCGTTTGTTGAGACCATTCGAGAAGGCGACGTTATTTGTCAGTCACCAGGACTACGGGATGAATAACGTCATTCCACTGCTTCAATGTCCGGAACAGATGCTGAAAAATCTGTCTGGGCAGGGGACCTGAGATTTCGCGACTACATCTCGCGGCCACATGAGTCCGCTGTGGACTGAAATGGAGGAGGAGGAGGACATTGGAGCAGAAGCATTGTCTGGTGAAATTAGTGAATTTTCTACCCAGGTGACAAGAGAGGAGTAGCAGGAGCAGCTGGATAAGGTAGATGGAGATGAGGAAGACGAGGCAGATGACCCGCAGCATGCTGATTTGCCTGGCTAGGTACAGCCGAATAGTCAGCATCCGGCAGAGGGATGACGTCTGGCTCTCCACCCTATTGGACCCTCGCTACCGGTCCAAAATGGGAGCCTTTTTCCCAGCTATTAAGAGGGAGGACAAACTCAAATACTATAGGGAAATCCTCCCTATAGTTGGCCGCTGCCTATGTGCGGCATCGTCCCTCCTCTGACAGGTCATGCCCGGGGGGGTTTTCTCAGCGCCACGTACTACTGCCGCTGCTGCTGGGGGAAGGTGGGGGGGTAGGAGCAGTACCAGCTCCATCAGCAGCAACCTAAGTCTGGAGTCACGATGAGCAGCTTCCTTCACCCGCCTAGTGAGGAGGGCAGTCGCCAGCAGCCAGCAGGACCTGGAGCAGACCCTGAACCAACAGTGGTGGCCTACATGGACACACTCTGCCACCCCAGTTAGAAGATCCCTGGACTACTGGGCAGCCAAACTGGATGTGTGGCCGCAACTTGCCGAGTTTTAGTGGAGAAGCTGTCCTGTCCGGCCAGTCGTGTGGGATCAGAGCGGGTGTTTCAGTACGGCGGGGGCCAATCGTTACCCCCAAGGGGAAACCCGCTTGTCCACGGGAAAAAGTGGAACGACTGACCTTTGTCAAGATGAATCAGGCGTGGATCGGCCAGGGTTTCCACACACCAAATGCCTTAGGCATCAGTCCCGGGTTCAAACTACCTGCCTCAGCCACATTCTGATGCCGCCACCCCGCCCGATGCCACACATCTGCGACAGTTTCTCCATCTGCCTACCACCATCTTTACCAGGACTGGTATTGCCACCCACCTCAACAGTCTGTCATTGTGCCACTCTATGACCTCATGCTGCTGCTGTTGTTTGCTTGGTGCCGTGACCATCACACTGTGTCAATGTGCCACTCCTGACCTCATGCTGCTGCTGCTGTTGTTGCTGTGCTGCGGTCACCTACACACTGTGTCATTGTGCCACTGCCCGACCTCATTCTTGCCGTGCCTCACACCTGTGTCATTGTGCCACTCTGTGGCCTAAATACTGTTTTGCCACCTCCAGAATGTCATTTTGCCACTGCCTGACCTCATGCTGCTGCTACCGTGACCTCCACCTCTGTCATTGTGCCACTCTGTGGCCTACTACTGTTTTGCCACCTCCAGAATGTCATTGTGCCACTGCCCGACCTCATGCTGGCTGCTGCCGTGACCTACACACTGTGTCTTTGTGCCACTGTCCTGACCTCATGCCTGCTGTCTGTGGCTGCTGCGTGACCTACCACTGGTCATTGTCCCACTCTGTGGCCTACTCCTGTTTTAGCCACCTCCAGAATGTCGTTGTGCCACTGCCTGACCTCATGCTGCTGCTACCGTGACCTCCACCTCTGTCATTGTGCCATTCTGTGGCCTACTCTCTGTTGTTTGCACCTCCAGAATGTCGTGTGCCACTGCCTGACCTCATCTGCTGCCTTGCCCGCCACACTGTGTCATTGTGCCACTCTGTGGCCTACTACTGTTTTGCCACCTCCAGAATGTTATTGTGCCACTGTCTGACCTCATGCTACTGTGGCTGCCGCCGTCACCTCCACACTCTGTCACTAATGTTGCCACCTGAGCCCTCAGCTTGTTTTTTTCCAGCTGTGCTGCCATGACTTTATCAGGCTACATTCCCCCTTCAGTTTTTTGGTCAGTTTTACCCTCTTAAGTGCCCAGGGAATTTATAGTGAAGCGATTCTAAGAGCAGCGGCAGTCATGTGCGTGTCATACTAAAACACAACATTGTATGAAGACCAAACCAAGCTCCCTCTGCATATTTAAGTTTGGCACAATGTTCTACAGCACCCTGCAGGCTCTGTGCAGCCTGGAAATAGCTGTTTTCTAAAGTGATTCGTCCCGTAGTAATTCGGAACGAAGTTATTTTTGTCGGGAAATTCGGCGAAGTCACCGAATCGAATTTTTGAGAAATTCGCCCATCTCTAATTGTATTATATATTTTCATGGAACAACACTGAAGATATGACACTTTGATACAATGTAAAGTATAAAGTACAGCTTGTATAACAGTGTGAATTTGGTGTGCCCTCAAAATACATACATCCATCAATGTCTGAACTACTGACAACAAATGCAAACACACCCTTAGTGAAAATGGACAAATAGAGCCCAATTTGCCATTTTCTCTCCATGGTATCATCTGACTCTTTAGTGTTACAGGGTCTAAGGTGTGAATGGGGAACAGGTGTGTTAAATTTGGTGGTATTGCTCTCACACTGTCTCATACTGGTCACTGGAAGTTCAGCATGCCACCTTATGGCACAGAATGGAGGCTCTGTTGCTCTTCATAGAATTTACTTTGGCTATAAGAAGATTGCGAACACCCTGAAACTGAGCTGCAACACAGTGGCCAAGACCATATAGCAGTTTAACAAGACAGGTTTCCAGTAAACACACCCATGAATTCAAAAATGAAATCGAGAAAACAGAACTGGTACGATGAATTGATGGAGTGAGACAACCCCTTTAAGCATCTTATTTTTAAGTAAAAGTTAAAATAAACAAACTTATTTAGTCTTGAGAAGAGACATCTACTTTGCAATCTGATTAATTTGTATAAAAGTATAAGTATAAAAATGCAAAAAGTATGGTGAGAAGCTGTTTTATGTAAAACAGGTACTGGTACATCCTAGTGGGAAGTGCTTTCCCCCAAATGGATGTACCGGTACGTCCTGCACATCGTACGGCCCACATGATCGCGACATGGGACCAGCGGTATATTACCGCTGGCCTCATTCTGCATCAGCCGCTAAAAAAATTTGTGAAACACCTGTGGAGTTGATATACTTACTACACTCCTGGATATATTCGATAAGGGATGTAGTTTCCACTATGGGGTCTTTATATAGGTGTTTATTAAGTTTTAGCACCTTAGAGTGTCCGTAAACCTGTAATGGCACCTAAGTAAAATTGTGTTGAAAAAGAGACCTCAAAGTACGGAATGCTCCTTTTATTTTGAGCTGGTTGAGCAAAAGAGCGCCCTGTAATGGCACCTAAGTAAAATTGTGTTGAAAAAGAGACCTCAAAGTACGGTAGATGCTCCTTCTATTCTGAGGCTTGTGGTTGAGCAAAAGAGCGCCCTGGGGCCACATATGGGATATCTCTAAAAATGGCAGAATCTGGGGAATCAATATTAAGTTGCATTTCCCTGGTCCTATCTATCGTGTTCTTGTAAAAAAAAGGAAAAATGTAATATTTAAAAAAGGGGAAATTTCACCCCGTTTAGTTTTTTTAATTTCTGTGAAACACCAAAGGGGGGTTAATAAATTTTCTAAATGCGTTTTGAATATTTTAAGGGGGTGTAGTTTCTTAATGGATTCATTTATGGTGGTATATAACATGCACCCAAATTTAAAAGTCATGCCAGAGCTGGACTGGTCCCTAAAAAAATGTATATTATTTCTAAGTCCCCTAATGTCGTAAAAAATAAAAATACATTTAAAAAATAATGCCAATTTACAGTAGTCATATGGTAGATGCTAGTTTAAACATTTTAGGGGAAAAACTTTTTTACATCAAAATTTTTTTAAAATTTTGAAAATGGTAAATTTTTTTAAATTTTCGCGATATTTTGACATTTTTAACAAATAAACAAGGATTTTTTTGGACCAAAATTTCTTACTAACTTGAAGCACAATGTGTCATGAGAAAACAGTCTCAAAATCACAGGATAGGAAAAAGTCAAAAAGTTATTCCACATAGTGAACTCAGTTTTAAAAAATGGGCTTTGCCAGGAAGGTAAAACGGCTGGGGCTGTAAGGATTAAATAAACTCTTTTACCCTTTACACTAACCCCTAAATAAACAAACCCAAAAATTTTGTTTTTTTGGTCATTTCACGTCCCCCAAAAAATTGGAATAAAAGTGAACATAAGGTTACATATATCCCAAAATGATACCATTAGAAACTAGACTTCAGCCCACAAAGTGGAAGAAACAAAAAGTTATTGGTCGCAGAAAATGCTAAAAAATGGAGAATGTTTTTATTTTTATTTTTTTAAATTACTAAAACTGTCTGAAAACCCTCTATATTTCATATCACTGGAATTGTTGTGATCTGCAGAATACAAATAATAAATCATATAGAAAAGAAAAATGTAAAGTCAGCTCACCTATTTACAGTTTGGGGCTTGTTACCTTTCGCACGCCCGCCCACACATAGAACTTTTTTAAAGCAAATCAACTTTGGGGACACGTTTTGGAAAATACCCAAAAAAATCGTAATAAAATCAAAATTTTTATTAAAATCCAAAATGCATTAAATTCAAGAGGAAAAAAATGGGGGGGGACCAAGCTGACACCCTCAAAAACTTATTTTTTGGGGGTTATTTTGTTCCCCCATTTATGCCTCTATAAAATTTATGCATTTTTGGATTTTAAAAAAATTTGATTTTATGCCTTGATTTTCTTTAAATAAACAACATGATAAAAAAAATTAAAAAAAAAAAAAGCAAAACAAGTACTTTTTTTTTTTTTTCCCCAATTTTCCCCCCCTGAAATTTTTTTCCCTTTTGATTTCCCCAAAAGTTATATGGTACGTCAATGGCACCATTAAAAAGTACATTAAAAAGCCCCATATGTTTGTACAGATGGAAAAATAAGAAAAGGTATGGCTCTTGAAAAGCGAGAATGAAAAAACAGATGTGCCAAAAAAAATTATCATCACCCGTCATTAATGGATTAAAAGGATTTTCCCATGAAGGAAGGTCCAGTAACAGGCAGACTCATAGCTACAAGCTTAACGTGTTTATTTCTATGAGAGTTACGGATACATCCGAGCACACTCGCTATATACTTGTTATGTTCAGACCTTCCATAAAAGTGAATGGGGAGGAAAGCCACAAGTGCCGCCCTCCTCATTCTGTAACACAGTTAGCTTGTAGCTACCTTTTGAGCCGACCTTTTATCAATTTTCTTCAGGGGGAACAGACCCGATTTTATCCCCTTCAGAACTCTCACTTTTTATATATATATTCAGTTCTGTCACTTTATACTTGAATTCATCCGACTCTGTGATCTTTCTTGCACTTTAGAAGAGCTCTTTTAGTCCCGCGGTGAAGCACTGCATAATTAGCCAAATTTAAAAAGGGTGGTGCCAATTACAATTTTCCATTGCGCCACATTACAGTTTTTTTTTGAGAACATCTTTCCATTCATGGTTCATTTACAGCTAGTTGGGAAGCTGACTGACAGTGAAATGTGCAGTTACTCTCAAAAATCCAGCTGCAACTGTATCATTACAATGATCTGAACTCTAATTCAGAAAGTGCTTGTGGGCAGTCTTCCAGAAGAACATGTCCTAATGTAGCTTTGAAGGGGAAGTTGTATATTCACAGAACAGAACAATTTCACTTCATTATACATAACACTGGACAGTTTCACATTCATGGCTGAATATTTTAATGTTGTGTTCCGGTTATTTTGTGAATAAAAGAAATGCAATAACAATTTTTAAAACACCTTTTCCTTTGCAAAAACGGCTTGCAAGTTTTAAAAAATGAATTTTCCCAGGTTTTAAAATTTTAGAAAAAATTTTTTGTAAATTTGAATTAAGGTTTTTTTATTATAAAAAATTTAATATATTTTATATTTATATAAAATATTATAAAATATATTTGTGGTATATATATATAAATTTAAATAAAAAAAATTAATAATAATAAAATAATTTAACTTGGGGCCCCAAAATGTTTTGTTCATTTTTTTATATTTCCCAATTGTTTCCAGTAGGCAAAATCCAGGTTTTTTCCCACAAGCCCCCAAATAACTGTTGGGTAACCCGTTGGGGAAATGAACCCCAAAAAAATAACTCCAACTTTGATTAATTTTTGGGAATTCATTTTAAATTCAGTCTGGAAGGTTTTCCCCTTTTCTCCAGCCCCCAATCCCCGTTGCTTCATCTTCTTTACCTTTTTGGTGTTTTCCTTCTTTTTTCAAGTGTACCATCCTGATTTTTTTTCCTTTCAGATCCCCCCAAAGAAAATGTTTTTTTCGGATCCGAAACAGGGTGGCAACCCCGGAAATCTCCCTGTTGCCAAAAAAGGACTTAAAGATGATCTATCACTTACAGAGAAACCTCACAAAATATCAGAAGACTAAAATAGAAATAATTTTCCCCAATTTTCTTTAATTTGGAAATCAAAGCATTTCCCCGTAAATTTGTTTTTTTTTAAAAAAAAACTCTGTCCCCAAGTTGGGGCCAAATCGCATCTGACAGCTTTATGGGTCATATGTTACAGCCTAGAAACTTCTTCTTCTGACTGGGGAGTAAACTGAAAAGGGGGAGCCTGGAAGTTTGCATCATGTGCACAGTGGTAAGCTCTGGGCTGCAATTTCTCTGCTGGATATTATTACACTAACAGCAGTTTAGAAGGGGGAAAATCTCTTCTTTTGGGAGAGCCAACCCAAAATTGGCGGTGTGGGGGGTTTTTACTTTCCTTTTTAAAATCACTGACTGTTTTTTGCATAAACAGTCTATTGGATGAGTTATCTCAATTTACAGTCTAGCAGGAACCTAGCAATTGAAAGGGATTTGACCAAACCATTAAACAGCAGTAGGGTTTTAAAGGGGCGTAAATTCTCACACCGACCAATTTATTTGGGGGCTCCCCAAGGAAGATTTTCCCCTTTCTCACCACTCCGCTTTTCATCCCCCCAACCATACATTCTAGCTGCATTGACGAGGGCAAAAACCCCGAAACAGATTCGTAGATGGACTTTTTCGGTGTGGGCCCAAATCCCTTTCACATTGCTAGGGCCCTGCGAGCTACATGTTAAATTTAGGGTAATACATCCAAAAAAGTGGGGCTGTGGAGCTCCCTACTCTTTTTTTCCCCTATGCCTTTTTCTTTATACTAACAGCAGTGGAAAAATGGATGCTTGGGGGCTATGGAGGGGGAGGGTGGGAAACCCCAAAGGGAAACCCTTTTTGAGGGTTCAGTTTGGGTTCGCTGGACCAAAACCCCAAGCAAAGAACTAAAACCAAAGCCAGGGAACGGGGAAACTAAGGGAGCCCCCGGTTTTTTAAACCCGAGCCCGCCGCAAAGGTGGATGGACCCTTTCGCGGCCCTTAGGGGTACCAAAGGGCCTTTTCCCCTGAAATTTACTTTGCTCCCCGGGGGCGGCCCGGGGGCACCCGGTACAAAAAACTTTAAACCGGAGGCCTAGTCGGGGACAAAAGGGAGAAGGCAAGGCAGGGCCCCCCCGGGTTTCGTTTGGGCCCCGAGACAAAGGGAGACGGTCAGGGGGGAAACGGCAAAAAGGGAAGGGCAGGGAAACGTGGCGGGGTGGACTGGTAAACGGGGTAAGCAAACACGGACTCCCAAACCCAAACCCAAAATCAAATCTAAACACCAAAACCCAAAAACTGGCAACAGTGGGCCCGGGGGGTATACCTTTTATAGGGGCCAGGCCCGGGGAATAAAGCCAATTACCGGGACACTGGCCCTTTTAAAACTAGACCCCGGGCCCTTTGCGTGCACGGGGCTTTGGGGCGGGCAGGGGCACGGGCGTCGGGACGGACAGGGGCGGCGTGCACCGGAACGCCCCCAGGTTTAAAAAGCCCGGGGTGGGGACGCGGGGACCGCGGGTGCCCGGCCCCAAGCCCTGCAGGCAGGGGAACGGCCCAAGGGCAGGGGGCTCCCAGGGGCCCCATGGGCAAATTAAACCCCCCCCCCCCACCCCCTCCTCTTCGGTCTCCCCTTCTTTTTTTTTTAAACCCAGCCTGGAATCTGGGGACGGTTTTCCTTCCGGCTCCCCCCCGAACGCTTTCCCCTGGCCCGAACCCCTTCCCGTCGATGAAAAGAAAACCCCTTCCCCCTCACTGTCTTCTGCGCCAGCACCTCCTTGAAAACCCCAAAAATGTTAAACTGAGTTGGGCCCCAAAGGAGAAGGTGAACAAAACCAAAGGAGAAGCGATTCCCGCACCACAGGCCCTTTAGGAGCGAGACATGGAAAGGGCTTTTTTGGGGACGCAAAGTTTGGGGAAAGGCCCCAAACCCGGGGCTTGTTTGGCGACCGGGTTAAGTGAAAGCAGGGAACCATAAAAGGGCCCAAAAATTTAAGGGCCCCAAATTTTAGGGTGGGTTTCCTTAAAACGGATGTATCGGCCCATAGCCAAACCCTATCAAACCCGGGTTAAATACAGGCAAGGTCTCCGTACCTAACGGGTTGAAAATTTTAGTCCCAGTGGAGGCCTAAAAAAGGGCCTTAAAGATGAAACCTTCCAAAGTGGACTTGATGTCCCGTACTTTGGGGATCCAGGCAGGGAAATGACACAAAACGGCTTTGGGGGAGAGGCGGGCGGGGTTAGCCCAAATACAATTTAAAAAAGGGGGGGGCCTCCAGCGGGCTCTGATTTTAGGGGAAATTTTTTAGAATTCCCCCCCAGGGGAGAAGGGGCAACCAAATTTTCCTTCGGGGCAGACACAAAAAATTTGCAGATAGGTGCCCCAAAAACTTGGGTTTACCCCCCTCCAAACCCGCCCGTTGGTCTGAGGTTTGGGACGCAGATGAAAGTCCACTTTGGGCCCTAACTGAGTACAAAAGAACCCCCCCAGAATTTAGATAAAAAACGGGGTCCCCCATCAAGATTGTGCAAAGGGGCCCCTGTAAACCCAAAGATGTGGTGGAAGAAAAGCCTTTCTAGCTGGGGGGCCGAGGTAACCCGGGAAGGGGCACAAAATGAGCCATTTTTTGAAATTTTATCCACCCACCACCCAAATGACCGTGGGTTTTCCCGGGCGAGGGTGGAAGGCGGGACAAAAAACCATAGCAATATGGGACCCCAAAGGTTTTCCCCTTGGGACCGGGAGAGGCTGAAAGCAGACCCCGGGGTCCCGAGACGAGGCACTTTGTTCCGGCACGGAGGGACAAGGGTTTAAAAACAAAATCCAAATCCTTTCGCGAGAGTGGGCCACCCCAAAAGTAAACTTTGAGAAGAGTTACGGGTTTTTTGGATTCCCCCGGAAAGACCAGTTTTGTTTTGAAAAATGGCCCCCCCTTCCCAAGGGTTCCCCGCAAAACAGGGGCGGACATAGGGCTTGCCCCCGGAAGGGAAATTTGTTTGAAAAAGGGGCTAAAACCGGGAGCTGCCGAAAGAAAGCTAACCCGGAAGGGGTAAAAAGGCTTTTCAGGGGGGGGCTCCAAAGCCCACCCGTGTCAGAGGAAACTGGGGGAGAGCGTCCCCCCTTTACGGTTTTTTTTTTTTCCGGTTTGGAAAGTGTAAAGGGGGAAATTGAAACGGGGCCAAAAGAAAAACGACCATCTGGCCTTTGACGTGGATTCCAAATCGGGTGAGCAATTGTAAAAAAGGGGGAAAAAATTCCCTTTTGAATCCGTGTAGATCTCTTTTTGGAAAGGGGATCCCCCCCTTAAAAGCCAAATGGAAAGCATTCTTTCCCGGCCCCAAAATTTTATGGGAAAGAAAACTCCCATCACCCGATATGAAATTTCTTTCGGCCAGGGGTGAAAGTCTTGGGGGAAGAATCCACACGTCCGCAAAAATTTTTCCCCAAGGGAGGACTTTTGAAAAAAAAGGGAAAAAAAAAAAACCCGAGGGGACCCCTGGAAAATAAAAAAACAAAACCCTACCCCCGGAAAAATGAGGGGGAATCCGAAAACGGGGGCTTTAGGGTCCCGGACGGGGAGAGAGCAGGAGCGGAAAGGGAAACAACAGTTTTCAGACTTTTTAAATGCCTCTTTGGGGCCCCGGGGGAGGGGGCCATGAATTTAAAATCGGCACCCTTTTGGGTTGGGGGCCCCCAAAAAAAGGAGCCACCACGAGGAGAACTGTGGGGTGAATTCCTGTAATAATTGGGGAAAGCCAGAAAAAGCGTTGGGATTTGGGCCCGAAACCCACCCGGAAAGGGGGGCCACTAAGGGAGCACGCGGGGGAGCTTGGCGGGGTTAAACTGTAACCTTGATCCGACACCCTTTTACCCTAAAAAGGATAGGAAAAAAGCCCCCCCGGGAAAAAAGGGACTTCTCCAACTTGGGTAAAGTTGGTTGGGCCCCGGGGGGAAAGTCTGAGCCCCCTTTGGGGGACGTGGGAAAGGTGGATCTTCTAGGCCCGGGGAATAATTAGAAAAAACCCTCCCTATAAAACCCAAAAACGAGACGTATAGAAGGGTCCGGAAAAATCCAATTAAAAGAATTTTTGGGGGAAAACAGGCCGGCGTTGCAGAGACCAAATGGCATGACCAAAAAATTCGAAATGGCCATCGGGGTGTTTAAAGGGTGTTTTTTTTCCCCTCCCTCACCCCTTTTCCCCCATCCGAATCAGTTGTAAGCGCGCGGAAAATCCCTTTTTTGAAAAAAAATTTGCGTTCCACCCGGCGGTCAAATTTTAAAAAAACCGGAGATCAAGGGAGCGGGTATCGATTTTTTTTCGGTTTTTTTTTTGTCAGGCCACGAAAAAATTTGATTTCATGGTTCCCCCGGGGAGTTCATTTATTCTTTTCAACAAAGGAAAAAAACCGGCCCCCCCCCCACGAGGAAAGACTTGCGGGTAAAGCCTTTGCGGAGATTCCCCTTTTAATGGTTTAAACCGACCAAACCTTTTCCCTTCGGGGACGGGAAAAGGGGGTAAACCCCTGCCTCAGGGAGGAGTAGTTAACCCCGGGGTTTCAGGTTTTATTTTGGGCAAAACGAAAGGGCCGGTTTCGGAGGGAAAAATTTTTTCAAACCCGTCTTTCAGAAAAATAATTTGGAGAAGGGGCCTGGTAAGGAACAGGCAACCGGCCCGAAGACTTCGTAGAAAATCTTGAAGGGGAAAACGAAAAAAAGGGCTGGGCAAAAACGGGCCCCGAAAAAAAAGGGATAATGAAATGGACCCTGCCGGGCCCCCAACCCAAAAGGAAAACTCCCCCGATGGTTTTTCCCTTTTGGGCCCGGGGCATGCTTTTTTGAAAACCCGGGGGAAGGCCCGAAAGGGCTCTCAGAAGAGGAAAAAGAGGGGAAATGAGTAGTTTCACTTTTCCCATGAACGCGCCAACCTGCAAGGGTGGGGCGCAGTGCAGAAACCAAATGGCCCTCCTTAGGGCAATTTTCCACTGGGGCCCGAGGAGGAAAAAAACATGGGGTTTTTGCAGGGAGGTTTCACTGGAAAACCCCGGAATGGGGGACACCAGCGCGTGGCGATAAAGTTACCAACGGGCCCCGAGTCCAGGAAGGGGGTGGCCTGAAAAGGGGGGCCCGGCCGGCGAAAGTCCACATAGAACCGGAATGGTCAGAAAAGGGGGAGAGGCCGCACGACCCCCTAGGGATTTTCCTCCCTTGCGACCCTAGGGTGCGGGATTTTCCCCGGGGGGCCCAAACAGTCCCCAATGAAGGGGCCAGAAACCCCGGCCCCAGAAAAAGGGATAAATTTCCTCAGAGGTCGCTGTGCGCGGGTTCCCCCCGGGTCAAATAGCCCTTTCAACCGCATTGGGGTTTGTCCTCCTGAAACCGTTGGCGGAGGGAAATGGGGGGCGTTAAAAACCGGAGCAAAACGAGGGTAGCCCGTTCATAGGACTTTGCGTTGGAAAAGGGGGAGCCTTTTTGTCCTTTTCCCGGGCCAAACGGAAATCGATCCGGGGGGGGCCAACCCCAACAATTTGTCCAGCCCAGGGGGGGGAGGTCCCCCACCCCCCGAGCTTTATCTTTTAAAGCGTCCCGAAGGGCCCTTTTCCCCGAAAAGCGCCAAACCCGAGAGCCTCCGTTGGTTTTTCCAAATCCAAGTCCCCGGCTAGGGTGCGGAACTGCACAAGTACCCCGTCCCAAAAAGTGGAGTCCGGCCCCGACGGGGACGGAGCAGAGCGGAACCCGGGCAGAGGAGGTGGGGACCAGGGTTTCCCCAAAGACATTCGGGAAACCCTGGAGGAAGGGTTTGCAGATTTTGGGCCGGGCAGCGGATCTCCCCGGAGTGGCCCAGGCCCCCGAAACTTCGCCGTTTAAAGGGCAAAAATTTTTAAAAAGGCCCCCTTTTTTGGCCCCCCTCAGTAGGAAAAAATGGGGTCCCCAACATCTCGATGTGGGGGAGCATTGGGCTGATGAAGCCCCTGCCCTTCTTGGGGGGTCCCCCACATAGCGAGGAGGGGGAGCGGCAGATTTAAAAAGGGAAGGGCCCATTAGGAGCAGGAAGAGCCGGGGGCTCAGGAGCAACAGGTAAAAAGGGGAGAAAGGGAAGCTTGGGAGGCGGAGGGAGGCCGGGCCGCAAGGGTTTTTGCAACTGGCCGCCGGGGCTGGTCAAAACCCTGAAATCGCGGGCGAAAAAGCCGCGGGGAAGTCCCGGAGGGTTTTAGGCCCAAAAAGGTACCCTGGGGGAATCCCAAAACCCAAATTTTTTTTTGGAGGGGTTTGGGGGATTTGCGGGAAAACCCCCGCAAAAACGATATACTTAAGCCACGCCAGGGAACGGGAAAAAAAGTAGCCCCCCGGGGGTTTTTACCCAGAGAAAACCCCCCGGGAAAGCGGGAAAGGACTTGGGTGCGGCGTGAGGCAAACCCGGGTTTCGTTACCCCCTGGGGCCCCTGGGCTTGCTCGCGGTGGCGCCAAAGGGGACAGCAAAAGGTAAAAGAAAACGAATCCGGGGGCTATTGGGGACGGCAAAAAGGGCAGGGGGAAGGGGGCAGAGGTTCGTGGTCAGAGACAAAGGGAAAACGGCAGGCAGGCCGGGAAAAAAGGCAAGGCAGGAAACGTGGGGGGGACGGACTGGACAAAAGGATAAACAACAACGGGGCTCCAAACACCCCAAATTCACCTTTAAAAACAACCCAAAAATCTGGCAACCGGTGCCGGGGGCGAAAACCTTATAAAAGGACCATCCCGGCAATAAACCAAATTTCCGGACAAATGGGCCCCTTTTAAAACCCAGACCAAACCGTCGCGCTCACGCGCTAGGGGGGGGCATGCGCACCGACCCGGGAACGGACAGGAAAACGGGGTGCACCGGAGGGGGGGCGGGGCCCCCCAAAGGGAAGAGAGCCGGGGTGGGGACAAAGGGTGGCCACGGGTGACCGCGATGCCCGCGCCTAAGCCCAAACAGGGAGGGGGGGGCCGCAGGGGGCAACGGCGCCCGCCCCCGGGCCCCCCCCTGGGCACCTTCAGAACAAATATTCTCAAAGGGGCTATTCCCCCGCAGGTATTTAGGAGAGACTTAGATTAACCCTAAAGCCTTTACCTCAAATATGGGCCCCCAACAACAACTACCCTTATACAGCAAATTTTCCCCGTAAGTTCCCCATTTAAAGCCCCAACAAAAACTTTACAAAAAACAAATCTCAAAAAGTCATAATGAGACTGAACAAAAAAATTTTCCCGCCGATACAACAAACAAAAAATAAATAGATAGGACAGAATAATTGCAAACAACTTAACCCCAAAAAGATCCGACTTCTATCTCTGCATAAACCCGCTATTTCAGCTGAGCTTTATCGGTAATGCTAATGAGCTTAGGTTCACAGCAATTGTGGCTGACAAGCAAGGATCTTGAGCAGTTGCCATGCAACCATTACAAACAAACACAGACCACAAGACAGACATAAGACAGACATAACATAAACTCCTGCTGAACTAATAAGCAGGAAGGGACGACATGGCAGGAGAATTCATGCCATTCATAACATATGTGTTTATACAAAGATGTAAATGGAGAGGTTAATCTCACAATACTAAGGGTATGTTCATAGGGCATATTTGCAGGGCGTACTTCGGGGCATAATTGCCCAAAAAATAAGCCAGAAGACCCCCCGCAAAAGGTAAAATCATAGCACCATTAAGTGCTTTTTTTAAAGCACAATACCCCGTCAGACACGCGGGAGAGAAAAGGGGGTAAAAGCATTCATTGGAAATGAAAATATGGGGCTTTGGTTGTTGGAAGGGCACTTCTGAAACAGCAGGGAAACAGGCACACACGGGTTGTACTGCTAAACGCCGCAAGAGCTTGAAAAATACCCTAAATTTTTTAGGGATTTTTTCACCCCGGCTTTTTTTGGGGCGCTTTTGGGCGGTAATTTGCTTTACTGCGCAAAATACGTGGGAAATGTGCCCCATAATTTACGGTAATCCATAGCGTCATGGGAAAAACTATGGATTATGCCTAGAGATGGGGCAAATCGATTCAAAAACAGGTGAATTTCTTTAGAATTTCAGGAAAAACTTTCGATCTGAAAAAATAATTCATATCCAAGGGTTAAATTTAAGTGTTTTTTCTGCGTTTTAGTCAGTAAAATACACGTCTTTTAACACGCCACAAGCTTTTAAATTTTTGGCAGCTCATTTCTTTTGCGCAATTTATACCCAAGGGTTAATTAAAAACTTTTTTTTTCAACGCCAAAGAAAATTTGACTGTAGAAATTTATATCCAAGGTAAATAATCTGTTTTGCGTTTTTAAATTTCAGGAAAATACACAGTTTTTTTTAAACGCACATACAAGTAAATTTTTTTTTCCATTTGTGGAGCGCAATTTAACCCAAAGGGGTTTCCCAAGCTGTTTAGTGGTTCATTGGGGAGTCAAATACGGGTGTATTTTACATATACAAAAAATCTTCTTAAACATAGTTTTACATTTTTGAACAAACAGTATGTCAGACAGAGAGTGGCAGCTCTTCACATGCGAGTGGCAGGGGCACAAACATTCCGGGAGCAGGCACGGGTCGCAGCACAGCAAGGGACTTTCGAGCAGGGGCACTGGGTGAGGCCAGAACGCGGTGTCACTAGGGGGCCTTTTGTTGCCACAACCCAAGGGTTCTTGTTGGTTAACAGGTCATCCACTTCCTCCCAATGACATTGAAACCCCACCCAAAGATGGGTGGGAACCAGAACAACCCTTATTGGGCATGGCCCAGGAGCAGTCACGGCCCCCCACCTGTCCCAAAACCCACCTCGTCCCATCCGGTTCCCTCAGCCAGAGATCTACTTTGTGGTCTGGGCTCAGCGCCACTAACAGCAAGGATGAACAAAAAGAGGGGGACAGTCAGCAGCTACTTTGGCGCGAAGAAATTGGGGCCAATATCCCCTGCTTTTTGCAGAAGGTGGGAAAGTATAGAGGTGGAGAGTATGGGAATCAAATTTTTAGGTTCAGCCTCTGCATACAAAAACCGTTGAGGAAAGGGCAGATAAAGACAAAAAATAAACGATGAATGTAGCCGCCGCAAAGGGGCTCAGCAAGGCAGCGGCCAATATCACTCCCGGCGGGGCGTTGCGGTAAAATCAGCTACTCCAGTGGGCAGTTTTTTTGCTAAGACACCGGAGGGCCGAATATGGGTATAGTAGAATCGTGGGGAGAAAGTGAAGCGGGCCAGGGGGCTAACGTTGGGACCACGGGCCCCGCGCAAAAACCCTGCAGCGTCACCATCCGGAGCCTGGAGAAAAGTGGCTCAATGGGTGGTCCACCTGCCGCCGCAACAGCAGCAGCGCCCAGGGCACCATGCCATTGCAGCACAAGGCTCCACCACCCTGCAGAAGGGTAGCGTTTCTTTTTGAATATCTCCCGGTCCAGATGCTCCTGCCCTCGCTATCAGGCGCCACATTCTTTCAGCGAAGCATTGGAAAAACAACAGTAGCGTCCAACCATCCAAAAGGTGCGCAGCTAAACGTCTCCTGCCAATTTTGGTACGCAGTCCTCCCTTTCCAAATGGTGGACTCTGCACCTTCAGAAACTAAGGTTTTTGTCCGAGCCGAGATGGAGATTCCAAACCGTAATTTCTTTTCCAAAAAAGGGGTACCAGCACTTCATAAATATTAGAACAGAAATTGGGGCCCCCTTGACTTATCGGTTTTTTCCAAGGGCAGGCAGCGCGGGTGTCTGGAGCGTAACACGGTCGGGCCCAGTACTGCCTTTTTCGGCCCCCACGGGGGAATGTCTTCCGGCCCAGGCACACCAACAACTTTTACAGGGGGGGCCCGCTTTCCCCCCTTTCCCCGTTTTCAAAATGCGCTCCGCGCCAAAGTTCGCCTCCTCCTCCACACCACCACCACTCCCTCCACAAGTCTGCCCATCAACCACATGTGTAGGGCACGCGGTGTCCCCGCAGTTTTTACACCCCGGGGTTTCCCCGGGGAATGAAGTTTACCCCATGGGAGGAAAATTCCCCCCCAGCAAGAAAACGATTTTGGGGTTTCCTTTTTCCCCCCCCAGCTGCAAAAAAGGGAAAAATGGGGACGGACAAAGGGAGGAACATGGGGGGGCTTTCGCTGCAAAACCCGGGGGAGAAAGCCCCTGCGCCCCGCAAAAGCGCTGTGGTTTTTTTTTAATTGGTTTTTGAAAAAAGGTTTCTGAAAATTTTTCCCCCCCATCTTCAAAATTCTGAAAAGGGGGCCCGGAAACTGGCAATGGGGAAATTCATCCAAATTCCTACAAAACCAAACACACCCCCTCCTTTGAGTTGGGAGCGCCCCCAAACACCCCCAAAAAACAACGGGGGGTTTTTTATGCGAAAGTTTTTTCCCCCCGTTGGAATTCCAGCCCCGCACATTTTTGGGCTGACGTATGAAAAAGAGAAAGGGGCCCTTAAAAATTTTTTTTATGACCAGGCGGACAGGAGGGATTCCCCTGGTTAACCTGATGTCACCAGTGGCAGCTCATGCCCTGACACCCCGCCGTTTGCTGTGGGGTTTTTTGAGAGGCCACGTTTTTGTCAGTCGCCAATTACGGGATGAAAAAACATTAATTTTTCTTGCTTCTTTTCCCCGGGAACAGATGCAAAAAAAACTGGGCTGGGCAGGGGAAATGGAAAACGTGGCGACTACATCCGCGGCCAAATGAGTTTTCCCCTGGGGACTGAACTGGAGGAGGAGGAGGACAATGAAGCACAATTTCCCTTGGGCTGGTGAAAATTTAGTTGGGTTTTTTTACCCCGGGGGGACAGGAGAGGGGGGAGCAAAGCCCCGCTTTAAAAGGGGTAGATGGAATTTAAAGAAAGAGGCCGATGGGGCCCCCCAAAACACCGTGGGAGTTTTTCAATGGAGGGTTTAAAGGGAAAGGGGGTTCCCCCCCAGTCACTGGGCAAGATGGGGCCCCGCAGGGCATTGCTGGAAAAAAAAAATGCCCCCGGGTAAAGAAAAACGGGCCGAATAGTCACCCATTCCCCCCAGAGGGAAGACTTTCCTTGGCTCTCCAAACCCCCTTGGGGGCCCTCCGGGTAAACCCGGGCCCAAAAAGGGGGGTCTTTTTTCCCACCTGAAAGGGAGGACAAAAAAAATACTATAGGGAAATCCTCCATAAATCATTGGGTCCCGCCTATGTGTGGGGATCTTTCCCTTTCCCCTGCCCGGGCCCGACCCCGGGGGGTTTCCCCACGCTCAACCCCTACCAAATTTGGGGCCCACAGCTGTTTGTGGGAAAGGGGGGGGTAAAGGGGCAGTACCCAAAACTCCATTCCCGGAGCAACCTTTAAACTGGGAGTCGCCCGAAAGGAAACAGCCTTCCCTTTTTGCCTTTCCCCATGGGGGAAAGGGCCCTTCCCCCAGCAAACACAGGACCGGGGGCAACCCGAACCAACAGGTTGGGGGCCTACCCTTTGGGCAGCAAATCTGCCACCCAGTTTAGAAAAAACCGCTTTGGGCTACTGGGCCCGCCAAAACGGATGTTGGCCCCCAAATTGCCGATTTTTCAGTGGAGAAAGCTGTTTTCCCGCCCGGGCCATTTTAGTGGGCAAAAGAGTGGGAAATTTTAGAGCGGCAGGGCAAACGTTACCCCCCAAAAGAACCCCCTTTTTCCACGGGGAAAAGGGGGAACGACTGACCATTGTCAAAAAATTTAATCAAAGGGGTGGGGTCTGGCCCCGGATTTCCACACACCCAAGGCCTTTTGGCGTCCCGATTACATCAAACCATTTAAAAAACCCCACCCAAACTTTGAGAAATGGATTTTGGGGGGTTTAAAACCCCTTTCCTTTACTACTATTCATCCCCAACCCCCCCCCAGGAATGCCACAAAATCTGCTGACAATTTCTCCATCCCAACCAACCAAACTTTACCAGGGGCTTTGGGATTGGGCCCCCCACCTCCACACTCTGTCCAAATTTTTGCCACTCCCATTGGGCCCCCAAAGCTTGGGTTGCTTTCTGTTTGCTGCCGTGACCCCCACACCCCTGTCAAAAATGCCACTCTCTGAAACCCCATGCGTTCCTCCTTTTCCCCTCACCCTACTCCCCTGTCATTTGGGGCCACTCTTGCCTACCCTGTTTTTTTCCAAACCTTCCCCGAAAGTCATTGTGCCACTGGGGCTTACCTCAAGCCCGCTGCTGTGGCTGCTGCCCTTACCTACATACTTAAATTCCTGGGCCACTGTTCTGGGCCTTATGGGGTTGGGTGCGTGGCCCGGGTGCCCGTGAACCCCCCACACATTTTGTCATTGTGCCACTAAATACCTATCCTCGCCTCGCTGTTTCTCCTGCCAAAAGACCCTCCACAAATGTTTTCCCTTAAACCCCCTTCCCCTGACCTTCATGCTGCTGCTGTAGGGTGCCCGCCCGAGAAATACCTCTGTTTATTGTGCCACTCTGTGGCCCCACTCCTGTTTTTTTTGCCCAACCCCCAAATTCATTGTTTCCAGTCCCCCTGAAACCCCATCTGCTGCTGGTTTATTACGCCCTCCCCCACACTGTTTTCTTGGGGGCCACATTGTTGGGCCCCGAAGTTGCTGCCCAACCCTCCAAGAATTTGGTCCCTTTTTGCCAAATCTGTGGCCCCATTCCATGCTGCCGCCAAGTTTTAAACCGCTGTCTCACGGAAAAACCTGTTTGGGTTTCCCAAAGCGTTTTCCCAACCCTCAACCCCTCTATACGTTTCCCACTATGTTAGTTTTTCCCCTTTTTTTCACCTGTCAGGGAAAGGGAAAGGGAAAGGGTCAGGATTGGGCAAAACCCAAAAGAAAAGTGGATACAGAAAAAACCCGAAGACATGCAAATATCCCCTTTATTGGGCTCCCCGTTTTGGATCAACTCCTGTTTGTTTTTGGGGCCCTTTCAATACTAAAAGGGTTAATTTACCAGGTTGAAAAACGGACAATGATGGATGAAAGAAAGGGGAAAAAAATCAGAAAAACGGGCAAAGCAAAAACACCTGGGCACCCCTCCCCCCACTCATTCCGGGGCCCCGGGGTACCTCTGACAGCGCGAAACTCCCCAAACACACAATTTTACTCGGGCAAATACTGTACACCGGGAATTTTCAAACGTGGGGAAATACCCCTTTCTTTTTGGCCATTTGGGCCCTTTTATTGTTTCTGATGTTTTTAATTTTTTTACAAAGCATGCATTTCCCAAAACCCCCCACGAATTTCCCGCCATACCAAAAGGACCCCAAAACTCCGTTTTTTAACATAGCCTTTTCAGTTTTTTACCCTTTGGGGTTTTAAAAATAAATGCAATTCGCATAAATTTAAAAAATAAGCCCTTTATGTCATCAAGACATTTAATTGCTTAAAAAGGATGCCCCTTTTTCACTTTAAATAGGTTTTTTTTTAGTATGTGCCAAATTGTCCGGGAAACCAAAATTTTTAAAAAAAATCTTGGGAAAATAGATTGAGAAGAAAAGGAAAGGGGGCTAAGAAGCAATAACTGACCAAAGATTGGGGAAATTTGGGACTCTCTATGGAAAAAAATCTATTTGTTGATGTTCTGTGTAATGTTTTAAGCTCTGTTCTTACTGACGTCATGGTTTAGGAAGCCATTAAACTATGCCAGGTCTGTTACATCAAGACAGATCTAGTTCATGATAAAAAGGGGGATTTAATTGCATAGAAGAAAACAAGTACAATACACATCAACTAAATGAGTGACAAACTGGTAGAGAAGAAAAGAGGGCTAATTGTGATGGGTCTGGATGCATTTCTAGAGGGTAATAATATAATAATAATAATATAATGACTTGGATTCTGGAGAAGGGTCGCTGATCCATGGATTTATTCTGATTGCCAGATTGGAGTCGGGAAGGGGCAATTGGCTTCTACCTCCTGGGGATTTTTGCCTTCCTCTGGATCAAGATTGTAGCACAATGGGCTGAACTGGATGGGCGTCTGCCTTTTTTCGGCCTTACAAACTATGCAGCTATTTACTATCTACTGTACCCGGGAAAAGGGAAGGAGACAGAAGGTGAAGAGAGGAGTTGTTTCTATGGTAATGTAGTGGAAGCATGGTTATTGCAGCTTGTAGACTTTTATTAAGAGATGGGTCGTCTGGTTGGCTTTAAAGATACATGTTGGTCAGATGTGTTTTGGGTAGGAAGTTCCAGAGTATAAACGACACATAAGAGAAATCTTGAAGGCAGAGACTGATTAAGACAGAACAGAGCTGATATGCCAGTCACTGCTATAGACCCACCCACAGCCTGACCAGGACGTGGGGCTCTGTGAAACTGCACGGTGAGACAACCCCTTTAAGAATTCTTTTAGATTGAAGTCACTGAACAGGAAAGTGGGCAATAATTATTTGTATGAAACTGTTTTGAATCAGTCTTTTTACCTTTTTTCTTGGATAGAGACTGCAATGATAGCTTAATGTTTTTTTTTAATCTGAATTGTTCCAAAGTTCAAAATTCTATGTGGATTTATTTTATACAACAATTTAATAGTGGACACAGTTCTGTTTTTCTAAGACTGAGTTCCAATTTACTCCGTACTATGAGGACACAGATTTAAATCATTCTGGGTGTTTGCAACCCTCACTAAGCAATCTTAAGATTTAATATAGAAGATTTCATTTTTTGTAATGCGTTTTATTGCATGAGTTTTAGGGAATAAATCTGTTTCAGCAGGCACAGCCTAGTGGTGGCTGCAGGCAGTCAGAATTGTATCAGTTTACTTAATGGCTGTGTGAAGGGAACTAGGGACAAAGGGAACAGAAAAAACTCAAGTCTTTCTACATACACAGCATACTTTAAAATTAATATGCATTGGTTAAAATCATCATAGAAATGTGGGTCAATTTAGGTTAAAAAAATGCTAAAATCAAAATGATAGACACACTTTAAAAGATGTAGAACACGTTTTGATGTATTTAGTAATCTTAAGTGGATTTTCTAAAATTGATATTTTAGTTTTATGTTAGTAATGATTAAGTCACAAAAATAAAAGTAATACAACTTTCTAATAATACTTTTTTAATATATTTTAATTCCTGCCAATTCCAAGACATTAGTTTGCGGTCAGTGAATGAGAACACCCTTTTAACTCGGAGATGGGAATCTGCTGTGTGCAACTTCACCCTAGCAGCAGCCTGCATTCTCTGTTAGGCTGGTATAGTGTATCAGTTTTAGGGTTTGTTCACATTGCGTCTTTTGGGACATATTTTGGCATGTATACATGCCGACATACACCCCAAACAATGTATGATACCCATAGACATCAATGTTAAATATGCGGCACCAATAAGGCGCCACATTTATTTGGTGATCATATTTTAGCATGACGTCACTTCTTTGTAGACATATACACAAAGGGTGACATTTCCCACGCCAATGCCAGTTTTTTGGTCTATATTGCGCTAAAACCGCCTTTGACACCATATTTTGGATGTAAATGAACTATTGTACACCAAAACTAGGCGCATTATATGCCAGGACTGACATATTGTAATGTGCCTAAAAATGATGCTCTGTGCACCACCATAACGAAATGCGCCTATTGAAGCGCATAGCACATCATTGCAAGTGTATATGGTTGGGCGCATTTAAACATTTTACAAGTATGCGTTAGGCGCATTTCATATACAAGAAAGGATAAGCTATGCGCCTCCATGCATGATATTCCTCGATAGGGGCATTACATACGCTTCTAATGATATGCTATGTGCTGCGATTTGCGCTAATTGCGGGACAAAACATTTAATTGGTAGAGTATGTAAGGCCCCTATCGAGGCACATCACGCATAGCTTATCATTACAAGTATATGAAATGTGCCTCACATATACACTTGTAATGATGTGCCATGTGCCTCCATAGGCGCACTTCGTTATGGAGACGCACAGCACATCATTTTTAGGCACATTATGTTTACTATGCAAGTTATACCTGACACCAGATTTTTGATAGGGTCGGACTTTCTGGCGCACTTTACACTTATTTAATGTGCCTAAATAGCACCACCAATTTTCGGACATCTCGCCCTTAGTGAACAACAATTTGAAATGAAAAATGGTGCTTACCCTATTATCGGCATTTTCTCAGTTCCTTCTGACCCAGACTCCTAAGCCGTCGGCCACAGCCTGAAACCGTTCACAAAAACATAATCCATAGAATAAGGTGGAGTAAAGGGTACTGTTAAAAATCCAAATACTTTAATATACTTCTTTAAAATACATAATCTCAGTGGCGTTCATGGTACACCAAACAAACGCTGGCCTCTACGCTTACGCGTTTCTGGTCTGACTAGACCCTTGATCACAGCTACAGAACACATGCCACAGGTTCCATTTAAAACAACCCTAAAACCAATCAGACTGAACCAATTGTCATATGTGAGAAAAGGGAGGATACATAGCGCACAAACAATTTTACCGACAAGCTTCTATACAACTACATAGGCCAATTCTTTAATACTATGTTCAATAGAAGTACATAAGGTCATTTCTATAATTCATCCCTTTTGGTCTACGGCCATCTAACTCTAATATCCAAAATACCTATCTATGGCAAACCATATATTTTATATCCCCTCATCTCTTGGCATTTGAACCCTTTCTAGCCCCCAAAAAAAGGAAATATTCCAAATCGCTGTTATGTTCCTCTACAAAATGTCTAGCAGCTCCCATTGTATGTGTACGTTTGTTTTTAATGCCATATACGTGTTCTGCAATCCTGGTTTTAAGCTTTTGTGTTGTACAGCCTTTGTAATATAAATCACAGGCAATACAGTATATGGCATAAACAACGTTACTGGTGTCGCAGTTAATAAACTCATACATCTTATATGTTCTTTAGTTATATTTGTTATTGAAGGGAGTAATAGGTGTGGAAAAGGTACTTGGTGATGACATGTCTCCCAGAGATTTATTTTTACGGCTACACATCTTGTTTTCCCCTTTGTAATGGCCATAATTTTATCATCTTGCCACAATATCGGTAGACTATTATATAAGATGTTTTTTTATGCTTAGAAAATCATCACTGTATGGTGTAGAGAATACAATATTTTTGTTTGTCCGGTTTTATTTTTCATTAAAAAATCTCTCTGTTTACTGTTTATAACTTTTTTACTAGCTCTCTTAGGGTAACCCCGTTCTAGAAGTCTTTTATCTATTACATCCTTTTCTTTTCTAAAAGCTTCTTGGGTAGAACATGATCGTTTCGCTTGAATGTATTCCGCTACAGGTAACACCATAATCGTATTCTTAGGGTGGCAGCTATTAGCCCTTAAAATGGTGTTTCCAGAGTCAAGTTTCCTATATAGGGAGGTATACATTCTTCCCTGCCTAGCTGTAAAGACAATATCCAAAAACAGGGTACTCTCAGAGTTATGGGAAAAAGCAAATCTAAAACATTAAGATTGAAATAAGTGACCCAATCCGGTATGGACGCCACATCGCGACCACACACAATCAAGAGGTCGTCGATGTAGCGCCCATACCAGATAATGCCAGTAAACTTACTACTGGTTTAAAGTATAAGAGGCAGGAAACTGCCTCGGGCCATTTACGTGGCATATTTTAAAGTGCAAATATGAAACGTTTATGGTGCGCAACAATGCGTGCTGTATACGTCGTGTGAACCCAGCGGGGGTGGTTTGGGTGTTACTCTTCATGGCAGTCTTGGCATTATTTAGTGATTGTGAAGGATTTTAATAATGTTGATAGTGCAAACATATTCTCTTTTGGTCTATTTTACGGTGTTATTTATTTTATTGCTTTTGTATAAAAAAGAGCATATCCCATAGTGAAATAGCTCAAATGTACTTTAAAACAGAAGTAAGGATTTGTGATTTCTAGGGGTAGTAAAGGGGTTTAATTATGGGAACCCTTTGGGTGGAAAGCAGTGGAAAAGTTAATGCTGCATACCTGGTGGTATGGCACAGTTAAGGGGGTTAATGTAGGGATCCCTGGTGGGAAAGGAAACTGAACCCGGTTAATACTGCATATCTGGGGGCCCGGGGACATTAAAGGGGGGGTTAATGGGGGGTCCTCAAATTTTTTTAAACCGGGGGCCCGGTTTAAAAGGGGTCCCTCAGCCATTGGAGGGGGGAATATATTTTTAAAAAAAAAAGGTTTATTTTTGGGGGCCCGTTTAACGTTTTGGGGCGAAAACCCAATTTATTTTATTTTTTCATGTTAAAAGCGCCTTTTTAAAAAAAAAAAAGTTTTTATTGTGTAAAAAAAATTTATTTATGCATCGCTGCCCTTTGAGGGGATATAATTTTTATATTTTTCTGTATACGGAGCGTGTAAGGTTTTTTTTTGCGGGATAAACCCAAAACGTTTTATTTTGGTGTCCCCTTGGGCCCAATTTATATGGCTTTTTTTTATCACTTTTTATTCCTTTTTTCAAGCTGAAAGGGGTGAACAAAAATCACAATTCTGACTTTTTACGCCGTTCCCCCGTGCAGTTTAAATAACATTACAGATTTATAGGCAGGGTTTTTTCGGGACGTGGCAATACCAAATTGCTTTCTTTATTTTTGGATCTTTTTTTTGGGTGATGGTGTTTTTTAAAGGGAAAAGGGGCAGTGTACGTGTTTTTTTTTTGTGTTTCAATTTTTTTTTTTCCTTTTACCCACCCGGGGATTTGTATCGGTATATGCAGATTACTGGGGCACTCACCATTACAACATTTGTAGGGAAATTCCCCCAAAGCTGAACCCCATTTGTTTTAGAAATTTCCACTCTCCCAGATACAATTTTGCTTAGCAATAATCAGGGGTGGTGCAAGGGGAAAAGCACCGGGGCCCAAAATGAGAAACCTTTTCACCTGGGGGGAAATGTGGAAAACTATAACAAATGGTTTTCCAAAATTGGGAAACTCTACTAAGGGCTTCCCCAGCTTTTCCCCCGGGACCCTGAAAAAAACTTAACATGCAACAGGGGCTGGGAAAGACATTACAATCCAAAAAAATTTAATTTTTCGGGCCCTTTTTTTTTTTTTTAAAAAGGGTTGGGGTCACCTCGGTTTCCACAAGTTGGTCCTGTCTCAAAGGGTCCTTTTCCCCCGACTCGGAGGTTTTGGGGGGAAAAAAAGGGGGGGTCCTGCCCTGAGTTGGAGGGGAGTGGAGGGCTCCTGCCCCGATCTGGAGGAGAGTGGGGGGCTCCCGCCCAAATCCTGGAGGGGAGTGGGGGGGTTTCCCGCCCTGATTTTGGAGGAGAGTGGGGGGCTCCTGGGCCCCGGGTCTGGAGGAAGGGGGGGGTCCGCCCTGGGTCTGGAGGAGAGTGGGGGCTACTGCCCTTTGGTTTTGGAGGAAAAGTGGGGGCTCCTGCCCCCGGGTCTGAAGGGGAGTGGGGGGGGGCCCCGCCCAGGGTCCGGGGAGAGGGGGGGCTCCTGCCCTGGGTCCGGAGGGGAGTGGGGGCATTCTGCCCTGGGTCTCGGGGGGAGGGGGTTCTGCCCTGGCCTGGAGGAAGGGGGGTGGTCCTGCCCCGAGTTGGGGGGAGAGGGGGGATTTTCCCAAACCCGGGGCTCGGGAGGGAGGCTTCTGCCCTGGCACCCCGTGGCTCCTGCCCTGCCCTTTTGTGGCTTTTCTCCCTGTGGCGGGGGAAAGCTAAGCCCCTTTACCTCCAAAATCCGCTCTGGGGAAATCCTCTCTTTGGGGCCTGGTGGGAGGAGTGGGTGGGGGACACTATGGAGCTGATGGGGAGGTGCCTGAGGGCGGACACTTGCAGTTATGGGAAGGGTTCTGTTTAATGGGGGAGGGCGGACACTCTCAATGTTTACATTGCAGAGTGTCCCCCCCTCCACCATAAACCCCAGACCCTCTCCCAAAATACTGCAAGTGTCCGCCCCCAGGCACTTCCCCTCAGGCCATAGTGGGCCGCCGCCCCCAAGCTGGCCCCTTTTGTTTCCTTTCTCCAAAGATGGGTCTCATGTTACCTTTTTCACCGCCCCCCACACCTTCCCCTTTGTATGGGAGGTGCTGGGGGGCGGGGACGGGGGCAATCGCGAACAGCGCAACGGAGGGGCCGCTTTTTTTAGCGAACGCACCCGTGAAAAAAAAAGGGAAAACGGGGCTCCCGCCGCTGCCACCGCCGGGGCCTTGCTACATGTCAAATCGGCAGGGCGGCGGATGGCGCGGGGGCCGGATAAAAATCCCGGGGGGCGAAGGGGCCCGCGGGCCGTAGTTTGAGGACCCCTGGGTTAATGTATGGATCCTTGGTGAAGAGCAGTGGTAAGGTTAATTCTACATACCTGGTGGTCTAGGGCAGTTAGGGCTTACTCCATCCTGGTGGAGAACAGTGGGAGGGTTAGTCCTGCATACCTGGTGGTGTAGGGCTGTAAGGGGGTTAATTTTAGGCTCTGTAGTGGATGAGGGCCTTGAAAGGGTTAAGGATCTGTGAATCTGCAGTGTTCTCAGGCAGTGAAGGAGTTTATATAAGGTTCCTTAGTGCCCTTATTCCCAGGGCAATAGGGGGTTAATGAAAGGGACCCCTGAGGTTTAGGGAAATTTAAAGAATTTAAATGCCATGATCCCTCTTGGAAAGGATCAATGTTACATACCTTGTGGTTGCTCAACTTTCTGGGCTGCAGGGCAATCGCTTTTTCTGAAATTTCGAAAATTTTAGCATGACATGTCACTTCTTTGCAGACATATACAGTTAGTGAACTACAATTTGAAATGAAAAATAGTGCTTACCCCATTATCGGCATTTTCTCAGTTCCTTCTGTCCCAGACTCCTAAGCCATCGGCCACAGCCTGAAACCGTTCACAAAAACGTAATCCAAAGAATAAGGTGGAGGAAAGGGTACTGTTAAAAATCCAAATACTTTAATATACTTCTTTAATATACATCATCTTACGCGTTTCTGGTCTAACTAGACCCTTAATCACAGCTACAGAACACCTGCCACAGGTTCCATTTAAAACAACCCTAAGGCTAGGTTCACATGGTGTATTTGCAGGGCGTAATTATGCCCCGCAATTACGCCATGGGGTCGGGGGGGTGCGGGGGGCCGGCACCCGCCCCCCATAAAAATCATACCAGGGGGCGTATACGCGCCGTGTAATTCACATTCACTTATCTCCCCACCCGGGGGATTCGCCCAGAGGGAGAGGAGAGTATCCATATTTCCTTTTGAGAACTGTGGTTTTCCCCTAATGACTTGGACGTATTCCCGTAATTTGCGCACTCCCTGCGAAACGGCTGAAATACCTCCCAAAATTTAAAAGGTGTGAACTGGCCCAAGGGTTTCTGCGTTTTACTGACGTGACCCAACAAGCCATGTATGGTTTTCAGTATTAAAAAATTTTCATGACAGCAACCGATCTCTTAAAAATAGTGAGGAATTTACAAGGGGACAGATTTACTAAGACTGGACTTTAAATGCCAGTGAGAATTGAGCACATCAGGGTTAGATGCGACAAATTTATCAGAAGGTACACATCTCTTAATAAACTTGTCACCTCTAAGGCTCTTCGGCGCCACATGTGGAATTCTACAGCAGCTTTGAACTGGCATAAATTTCTGCTATAACTTACACCAGTTTCTAGCATAACTTATTGCAACTATATTGTGCTGTTGGAGGCCATAGCCTCTCATGCTTAGCCCCACCCACTTTCACAAAAAGTGTTGCAAGCAGCATAAAACACCAAAAAAAGGAGATTGGAAAGTTTTGCAAGTTTTTAAGTGTCAATCGATTCAGCTTTATTTATATAATATCATATAACCCCATTACGTCTTCTTTTTAGAATATGTTCCGGCTGTACATAAATCATGTTGAGGACTGTGTGTGATGATACTTTTACAAATCCTACATCTATATCTGATCATCAGTGACAGCAAACCTTTGCTCTCTGTTCACATACTGCTTCACTTGCTGATGCCTGATGTTCTTTGATCAGTCCATGTTATGATAAAGCAGAGATGTTATATGGCCTTTCATACAGCAGAGAGGTCGCTATAATTGTGCCCTGTACTATGTAACACCATATGTAAGCATTTTCTGAAGGTTCACAAATGTTATATTTTTAACCTGTTTAAGATCAGAAACAGCTTTAGCCTCCCACTCATTAGTAGTTGATGTACTGATAGAGGGGTATAAAGCACATGGCATTTATGTGCGCAGAGCTCTGCTGTCACTTGCGCTGGCATTGAAAATTGAAGTATTACTAAGTAACATGAGCTATATTGGGAACAGCTACCTATGACAGCAATTTTGTATTTAATGGTCTATGGCATATTACAGAACATCACCATTAATTTTCTATATAAAGGTTTATCACCATACATTACTGTTTTCTCTGTTTTGTTCAGTGGATCGTAAAACTGTCAAGAGACCAGAAATTTATTTCCATCTCATATAATTCATTCAAAAAATGAAGTTGAAAAGATGAAAACAAAAGTTTTTTCTGGACTTAGAAATGAGGTTTATGCAATGAGGAAAATACACTACTAGGCTTTTCAACTGTAGTGTTTTAACTTAGCTTTTTTTGTAAATTTAGTAGTGTATATTTCCGGAATTAAGGCTTATATAGTACGTAGACATATGCAATACAAATGTGTAACTTGCTGTTCCTGTGCCCCAAGGCAGAAACTGTAACAAACTTTCTGAGAACTAATATGTTTTAATGGGGTAGGTAAAGCACTAGTTACCACTTTTCCGGTGTTACTGCAACTGTTGCAGTTGTATTCAAGTAGCGGACCACCAGGGCTGCCAAAGCTGGGCCACCCTTCCTATTACCAGTTCCTATTTCCCTGAAAATAGTTCTGAACCTTACTGTGCCCCTTGACATTTTGTATGAACACCAGTGAGCAGAGAAATGCACCTAGGCCCCCTTTTTATTTTTACTTGATCAAGGCCCTTGATATCAGTACTGCTGATGGTGCCTTATTGACGACCGTCTAGAGCAACCACAAAGGCAATAGAGAAGGGTAGTGTCTTCTCTAGTTCATCTCTGATGGTAAATCTGTCTCAAGGGCTATATCCAGTTCCTGACCTCAGGACATTATGTGTGGGGGCACATATAAGTAGTGAAGAGGTGTGTGTGTGCGTGCGTGCAGATGCATACGCACGTACAAGTGTCCTTAATTTTCCTAGTGACTTGATGTTCTGTTGCTTTTGTCTAATTGTTTTTCTACCATAGACTCAACAATATTGTTACAGTACTTAATATTGAATGCATTGGGTGACACTTAGAGGGGTTAGCCAGGACTATCTTTTATTTGTTATAGCGCTAACAATTTAATTATATTGAACTTTGTAATTGATACCCATTAAAAATTATTTACTTGCTCTGCTTTGCAGAACCAGGCAGAGAGCCTTTTACTCCACTCCTTTCTACTTCCTGCATACCATGTGACGTCCATAAATCACATGGTTTTGCTTCTGAGTCTATGGACGTTTTTCTATCACTCAGTGGGTGTGCTTTGGAGCCAGGCTCAGCTGAGAAACACTCCCTTGTAGTAGGTGTGACCTGAGCATCAGTCACTGCCGGTATGCAAACAGAGGTGCTGACAGGAATGTAATCATTTAAGTACAGTAATGTGGAGACATACAGTGATAACTATCTGTACATAGTGACTTATCACTGCTAGCTGCTAGAGTCTAGGTGCCTTCATTACTGTGCACTGTTTTTACCTCTTCTGATAGGAGGAGAGGTATTTTTGATAAATAGACCTGGTCAAAAGACTTGCATTTATTAGCTGAAAATGCATTAGGACCTCTGAGATTATCCAACAGCAGTCAGAAAAAAAGTCTGCCTACTGCTCTTTATATAGTAATGATGCCAGGGTAAAGCATCATGTGACGCTGTCTTGTGTCCAGGCACACAACTTTCCCATGATCAAAAACTGATTCCTGTGGGTGATGTGACATCGCCCACCTTTCTTGGATGCTGGATAGGCTATCCAGTGTACAGGAAAGCGGGGTGATGCCACATTCCCCACTGCAATCAGAGTTACAATGATGGGTTAGCCGTGTACCTGCTGTGGGGGATGTACAGCACATACATAGAAATATATAAACCAAATTATAAATAGTTGTACATGTATTACATATATTATAGGATGAAGAAAGAATGTTTGTTTTTTTTAACCATGTTACAAACTGTTTGGCACACTGTATTATAACACAACCAGCTGCAGGCAACCAGGAAGCAAAGTGTAGCAGAGATGAAGGGGCATGAGGTGTACATGTCTGAGTATGATGATATGTACAGGGCAGGGAGCTGCTAGGAGGATTAGGGGATTAGTGCAGGGAAGTCCTCAATTGTAACTGCAATGGATTCTGGGACTTGTAGGAAAGAGCTACAGGAGAACTACTGATACTTCCATAACCAAGAAATTTCACTGATCTTATGATAACTGAATAAGGAAAGCAACAAATGAAGGTAGTGGGATAGCTTTACTTTTCAATATAAATGTGTTTATAGTGTCCTATGAAATCATTAAACTCTCGGTTAACCCCTTTAATTAGATATAGGACTATTTTGAGACACATTCTACATATACATTTATACATACAGGATATATAATATAAACACGTGATGTTGGGGCCACTGTAAAGGGGTTAATTTATTTCCGCTCAAGCTTATTTGCACTCACCTTCTGCTTCGGTGGCAAATTGAGCATAAGTCGCACCCCAACACAGTTCAGGCAACCGCAAAATATCTGCTGCCACCACCTTCACTGATAGTTGCAGGGTTAAAAAACCGTAATCAAATGCTGCTTTTTAGCAGCCACAGGGTTAAACACTAGCACGCTGCTGTCGAGCAGTCACGGGGTCAAACTCATTGATCATGGCTATGGATTCTTAGAACATACAAGGACCAAACTTATTAAACTTTTGTGCTTTAATACAAAAAGAAAGATACAATAAGGTGACATAGATACATGCAATACCAGTTATAAAAGGGATAAATTGCTGCAAACACCCAACACTTACAAATGTGGATGATTGTCTCATTAGGGTAATTTATTGTCCCTGACTGGCTGATTAGGTGATAAGCGGAAAGGTACAAGAATACCTGATTTTGTGTGTCCCTTGATTGGTTTGGAGGGATGATAGAGTAGGATGGACAGACCCTCGTCTGCCATTTTTTTGAAATAGATGAAATTCCAGGGCCCGTTTCAAAAGTCGAAGTTTAGAGATAACCTATCACCCTCAATAAATAAGTTAATGGTTTATGACTGGGAGTTAATTATGCTTGAATGAAACCGCTTGTAGACCGGGAATACACATAATTGATCTATGGTGAGGGGGGTATACATAAACAGTCAGTAGTCACTGGGATATACTGTATATAACACATTTTTCTATTACACCATATACATAACACACATCTCTATGACAGTCCGGGTCCCTGACATTAGTACTGCTGATCGGGACCCTGTTGACCATATTCAAGATCAGCCATAAATGCACTGGAGAAGGGTAGTGTCTTCTCTAGTTCATTTATGTGTGTAAGTCTGCCTCAAGGTCGATAGCCAGTTCCTGACATCAGGACATTATATGTGGGGCACCTGTGGTGAAGAGCTCGGTGTGTGGTTTTTCTACCATAGACACAACAATATTGTTACAGTGCTTAATGTTGAATGCATTGGGTGACACTTAATCAGATCTAGGACTATTTTGCGACATGTATGATTTTTGGCGCTTAAACGGCAATTTAATTGAGCATAATAATAGTGTAGAATGTGCCTGAATTTATGAACCAGGTCTACTGCGGATCATAAATCAGGCAATTCTAGTGCAGAAACGACACTTCTGGCTCAAATAAACCACTTTAAAAGTGTTTTACCTGTTCCAGCAGCAATGCGCCTAGATTTGCCTTACTGAAGCTATAAATGTGTAGCTTCGTACGGTTCTAGTGCGACACGCCTCCAGCACGCCCCTGATGTCAGACGCATTACAAAGTACCGCGAGGGCTCTGTCCCGTGCCTGATATTGGAGTGCGGGAGTGTAAAAAAATACGGTGAATGGGCGCAGCCCCGTTCATACATGTCGCCCTTTGTACATACATAGGCTTCATTAGGGGTTTCACTTTTCTGAACAGCCCCTTCTCTAAATGAGAACCTACAAAACAGCTGCAGAAACTGAACAAGGCCATACATATCTCCTTTACCTGCTACTGCAGGAGAAATATAGTAATATATGGCATCCATTCAATAAAATAGGTGACTATGGTGAGGGGGAATCCTTCAGAGAGGGAAATAGCTGCTCTTTTCATTGATTTTCTTACCAGGCCTATAGAAAGGTCCTGAGCAAATTTCCCCACGCAAACATCCATATGTCCAATTAGGGCGTCTTGACAGAGGGTGTCCTAAAGAAATAACCTCTATGATATAAAACATCTAATACCTGTACATAGATGAGAAGGAAATTATATTAAAATAAAGCTTCTATCTCAGTGTATTGGGCCTTAGTGTGAAAGTAGAGATACGTATTGTGATTGTGGGATGCTATTTCTGCAAACATGACTGTCCTGATGGGTCTCACCACAGATCTGTTTACTATATTAGTCAGATGGTGACTGACACGTAATATGCATTTTAAAATCCTCCTCATTGTGCATTTGGAATTGACACTGGACCCTGTATTAATGACAGCGTAGCAGCACATGTTTATGCAAAGCCTCTTTTAGAGCAGTGAATTGTGTCTCATCAGTTGATATGGTGAACGCTTAGAAAGTCAAATTGGGTGCTTGCTGAAATAAGTTATCTCCTATTCTGCTGCAGGGACCGACGATGCATTGCATGAAAAGCCAAAGGCTGTAAAGAGATTAGAGACATCTCTGTGTGTGACTGACAACTTTAGTAGGTATCCAAAAATAATACCACGGTGTGATGATTGCCCTTAATAAGGTAGTTAATTTATGCAATACAGTTATAAGTCTTTTCCTTCATAGCTGAAAAAATTCTTATCTGGCAAGAAAGCAGAGCATTAATCAAGTTTTAAGTTTACGGCTGGAATCCAAACTTGTATTATTTTACTGTAACTGTTAAAGTCTTGCAGCTGCTCACACAATGGTCAAGGTGAAAGAACCTAAACTTGAAGGTCTACCCTCTGAAAACGTTTGTCCTAACCATGATAATATAAAGTAGCAGTCTGGGTTTTTTTCAACATGGAAATAAATAAGTCTGAATTAAACAAGTTGGCTTTAAATATCAAAGTAATGATAATATATATTATCTCACAAAAATGAGTACACCACTAAGTAAAAATGGACAAATCCATGCCCTTGGTCTGCTTGCATTCAGCAAACTGTTTGCAGGCTTTCTTGTGCATCATCTTTAGGGGGCTTCCTTCTGGGACGACAGCCATGCAGACCAATTTGATGCAGTGTGTCAGGTATGGTCTGAGCACTGACTGGCTGACCCTCTCCCCTTAAACCTCTGCAGCAATGCTGACAGCAATCATATGTTTATTTTGAAAAGACAATCTACTGTAGGGATATAACGCTGAGCATGTGCGTGACCTGTTCTGAGTGGAACCTGTCTTGCTAAACCACTGTTTGGTCTTGGCCACTGTGCTAAAGCTCAGTTTCAGGGTATTGGCAGACTTCTTATAGCCTAGGCCATCCTTATGTAGAGTAATAGTTCTTTTTTCAGATCCTCAAAGAGTTCTTTGCCATGAGGTGCCATGTTGTACTTACAGTGACTAGTATAAGAGAGAGTGAGAGCAAGAGTGTGACACCAGTTTTAATGCACCTGCTCCCCATTCACACATCAGACCTTGTAGCACTAGCAAGTTACATGACACCATAGAGGGAAAATGGAAAATTGGGCACAATTTGTTGCCAGCGGTTTAGACATTGATGGTTGTGTGTTGAGATATTTTGAGGATGCCGATTTGACACAGTTATAGAAGCTGTACACGGACTACTTCACATTGTGTCAAATTGTCATATGTTCAGTGAAAAGATATACTATTTACAAAAATGTGTGTACTTACTTTTGTGAGATACTATATAATCAAGAAGAAAACCCAGTACTGACTGTGTGATAAACAGGGAGCTTTATCCATATGAAGTCTGAGAATTAGACAGTTCTTCTTTCTTTAGGCTTTATTCACACGGTACAAGTACAGCCCCACTTAAAGGAACAGTAAACCCAGAGTGAATGATAAAAGTAGGCAGGAGATAAAGTTTCCTCCAGTGTCTGTCTGGCTGCAGGATCTGAACAGTACTGTAAAAATCTTACAGATTTTAGGGGATAATAGGCTTATGCAATGGCCAAAAATAAGAAAGGAACCAAAGTACTTTTATACACTTTCCAAAATGAGTACTAGTAATTTTATTGGAAAAAGCGGTGGTTACTGGCACCCAAATTTTACTGAGGACCTTCTCTTTGTCCTTTGCATCAGAGTCAGGACTTGCCGTTTCAGCCTCAGTAGAAAACTACATATCCCAGCATCCTCTGCTTTCCACTCAACACATCCCACAAATGTGAATTTTCTATGTCCAGTGTCCCTTTACACTAAAGAGAGATTATAAAATGTTACTCCTACATGTAAAATACACAAAAAATAATATCAAGTAAGTATAATATACATTTAAGACATTAAATAAGTAAAGTAAATTAACCTATACTAAAAGATTAAAAACAGAAAAATAGGAGGCTGTAATTAGGTCAGTAGTTTGAGGTTGACGATAACTATTAGACATGTTTTAATGCATTTACTGAGCCTGTAATTTGAATGTTGCCTGGTTGGTTGTTGACATATAAAAAGCTATCGGTCCCAGATTTTTTAGAAAATCAGAATATTGTGTGCTCCACCATTTTAAGGAAGAGTGTCTCCCGTATTCAGCACCTTGCATAGCATTGTTACTGTGGCTTCTTGCAGCATCTTTAGAACTTGTGTTAAGTGCTTGAGACCCAATTAAACTTTATTTTTCTACATTGATGCATTGTTGGCTCTATACCTTAATATGCACTTAAAGTATCTCTATCTTAAAAGATTACTTTATATAAATGTGCTGTGTGTGAGGGGAGGTTTCCCATTAAAAGCCATAGTAACTGTAAAAAAGTATTTTGTTACATGTTGATCCTTTGTCCATGAAATTGTCATTGTGGCTTTGCAGGTGTAACCATCGTGCACAGAGTGGGTGGAAATAATATGGTCAATTAGTTGTACTCAGAAAGTAAAGCTTTTTGGAATAAACAAAAATCCTGCTAACCTTTTTTCAGAGCTAAAGTTGGTGGCTTTTAGGTATTAAGCAATTATTAATTAGCAGGTGCAGACATAAGACATGCCAGACATAACACTGAGTGATTCATTGTCAATGCCTCATCAGAAAGCATTACAAAATAACCCTAGCATGGAGTAAATCCTTTGTAATCATATGCTCCCTTCACCTGGCCATCATTATCCCACAAGATTTAGTAATTCGCCAGAATGATTTCTTGTTGATGTTTGAGACCAACATAGACATAGAGCTAAAACCAAGAAATGTGCAGCTTTTTCTTTGCCTAAAAGCAGTACAGCAGTGTACATGGCAGTCAGGTTGTTGACTCTCCCAATGAGTATCTGCAGCACCCAGCTCCGCTCCACTTCCTAGACAAGGACAACAGGTTGATAAGGTATAAAATGGGCCCCCAACATTGTAACCATCACAACCAATTTATTGTATAATGCAACCGACATCGGTAATAGTATCATATTGCTGCTATTAGTCATTTTTCTTAATGCTTTTTGCATAAAAATTAATGATACTACAAAAAGTCTATCAACTGAAAAAACAAAAAATTGATGACCAAAACTAGGGGAATATGTCAGGACCAGTGGTATACAGCACCTATATGGCCCTATGAACCTATTGAAACCCTTGCCTAGAGACAACAGGGTGATCGCCCTGATAAGGGCGTTCCTGTCTGGAACCTCACCCTGTTAATTGGACCATAGGGATTTTTAGGGTTGTGTGTTAACAGGGTAAGGTTCCAGACAGGAACGGCCTTATTAAGGCAATCAACCTGTTGTCTCTAGGTAAGGGTTCAATAGGTTGATAGGGCCATATAGGTGCAGTATGCCACTGGTCCGTCCTGACATATTCCCCTACTTTTGGTCATCTATTTTTTGTTTTTTTGGTTGAGAGACTTTTTGTATTATAATTAATTTTAGGCTAACTTTAATAAAAGTTATGTTTTAGGACCTTTTTCCTCTGTTGCTTGTTTTTTCTATTTGATTTTGGTCAAGAGGGGTGGTTGCCCTTTTTTCACAGCTCTATACATTTTGTGACTGTGTCTCTTGTACGTTTACTTTTAGCATAAGCCAGTAGTGGGGAATCTTATTTCCTGCCAGGGGCCATATTGATATTTAAAACATCATTTGTGGGCCATACTGTATGCATTTATCAACGTAATAAATAGCTTGCTGTATGTGGTCAAACATTGAACTGACTTTCCCCTAATGTAATTGCTGGAATTACGTGTCTTCCTGATCAGCACAAACATAGATGCACATTGCTGAGCGGACAAGTACATCAGCAGTGAATCTCATCCCTGCCGATTTCCCTGAATAGCACATCAGGAGACGAGAGTTGTGACTGAAGTGCTGGATGACCTTCTCTCATCAAAGTCTACATTTAGGGTACGTTCACGCGATTTTATAGCAGGCGTATAGCAACGCGAAATGTGCATGCTGCTATATGCCTGCTGCTTTAGAAGGACGCACTGTCCAGAGCGTACTTCTAAAGCGCTCTGGCGACCCCCATGCACTTTCTTTTTCCCATGTGCATAAGCACCGGCAAGAAGTGACTTTCAGTACAGTACATGCCAGGGAATACGGCAGGTAATCGTAGCACTGAATGAGTGCTATGATTTTATTTGCGCTGCGTACTTCGGGCGTAGTGCAGCGCAATTATGCACCAGAGTACGCCCCACAAATGCGCTGTGTGAACATACCCTTAATGTGCCTGAGTCTCTAGTTGCACCTTGCCTTAATGTCCATGCCTCCTTGATGTACAGTAGCATATGGGGATAGAAACTGCCTGGACTAGAGTTGTTTTCTCTGTGGGGGTGGCTATTGCATAGGCATTACCAAGCATCCAGACTGCACCTGAAAATTAGTCACTTATATTTGACAGCACTTAAGGTACTTAACGTTAAAATGTCAAAACCACAGCGGTAGTGTCCTCGCACCTGCAACATCTCTGCCTCAGATCATTTAAGGCTCTTAAAAGAACAGTGTTTAAGGCTTTGTTCACATGGATTTCATAGCGAGAATTTTTGTGTTTTCTGTTTCAAAATCCATTTGTTTGCCACCTGGAATCCATATTTCATTATTTCTAATGGGGACCTATGCCGTACTTCATACAGATACAGGTTTTACTGCTTGCAGACATCACTTATGGACATGTTTTCCATGCAGATTCTGGTATTGAAATAACGCTAATCTGCACGCAAAGCAGCAGAAATACGAGGGTAATAGAAATACATCTGCTGTATGAACATAAAGGGATTGTCCTTTTTTTTTTTTAAGATTCTTTTCCAGCTACTGCTGCCTTTTTAAATAAAAAAAATAAATAAATCATTACCTCTTCTCTCACCTTGGATGCGGTGCTGTGCTGTCCTCAATCTCCACTGGTTTTCTGTTTGCTTCCGGTCTCCTTCCAAGACCCGCAGATTGACTGAAAGCAGTCCATACTATTTGGAAGTAAGCGATCATAACGGTGACCCCAGCCACTAGCATGTGACTGCTGCAGCTGTGATATCCCATTCTGAAAATGATGGGAAGTAAGCAGAAAACCAGTGGACGGTGAAGTGCTGGATCGAGATGAAGAGAGTATAAGTTGTTTTTTTTTTTTGTTTTTTTTTAAAAGCTAAGCAGTAGGCTATGTCTACACTGCATCAGACAAAAAACGGCCCAAAAGCGGCCATGTTTTCTCCGATGCAGGACCGCGGTTTTTGTCATGCTTTGTGACAAAAGCCGTGGTCGCGTCTCGTTTTCCTGTGTCCCCCATTCAATTGTATTGTATGGGAAGATGGCAAGAAACGAGAAGCGCTGGCGTATTATACAACATGTTGTATAATATGCCGCTGCCGAAAGACGGGCAGAGAAAAGATGAGCTGTGTAGACAGCAGCTCGTCTTTTCTATTGCCCTCTATGGGGCCGCACTAATGATCGTATCTGCGGCGCTTTTAAAAAACGAAAAGAGATATGATAGTTTTCTTATGCAGTGTTGACATAGCCGTAGGCTGAAAAGAATTTAAAAAAAAAATAACTGGATAATCCCTTTAAGAAAATCTGAATTAATGGGTGGGAGGAACTTCTGTACAGGTTCCTATTGTTTACCATTAAGTATGGCAGTTAAATAGAGCATCTCTCTGGAGGCTCTGTCCAGCTAAATAACGTATTCACATGTCTGTGTAGTGGATCCGTATTCGTCCCGTTTTTCTTCTTTCATTGAAACAACTGTTGCCAGTGCATTTCAATGATCCATTTTTATACGCATTGTTTTTTCTATGCACTTATCATTTCTTTTCTTTTTAAATACTCTGCATGTTTCAATGAACCCGTTTTGGGATCAATGGCAAAAATGTAAAAATTCATGTTCTGTTTTTGCTTGGCTCATGTGTCTGTACTCGCATCTGTTTTTTTTCAACAATATTACCAAAACCGCAAAGATAGGTAATGACCCGAAGCTGAATACAGAACATTTTGTGAAAAAAAATATTTATCTGTAATACATTTAGACTAGGTTCACATCTGCATTGGATTTTCCATTTGGAGCCTCTGTTCCAGATTTAGTAAGAAATTATAGAAGAATATCTCCGCATTTGTCGTTATTTTTTTCATTAAAATGATGGAGACAAGACAGAAACCCATCATACCTCATTGTAATAAGTGGGGTCCATGAGGTACCATTTGTGTCTTTCATGTAAAATATCCAACACGTGCTCTGCGATAGAGGCTCTGAACTGAACCTCTGACAGATGTAAACCGGACCATATGTATTTAATGTTTAATATTTTCATACATGTGCCACATGAGTGAGAACAGTGCTGACAGATTGCACTAAATTAAGGGCATGTCCCAACGGCGCAAAGCAAATACCGGTCGGATTATCCGACCGGTATTTGCTCTGTTTTGAAGCCGTGTACATGGCCTCAGGTGGTCAGCTTTTCTCTGCTGTTTGCAGAGAAAAGCCGTCCCCCTTCGCATTGACCTGTTCATGTTCTGCCTGAAAACCGGATGGAAGAATGAACATGCTCAATGTTTTTCAGACCTCCTGCAGTCTAAAAAACCGTACGACGGAAAAATCCGTACAGTGGGGACTGCTGCACGCATTTTCCATTAAGGTCCTTGATAAAGTTTGACAGTCGGTTTACAGAGGGCTTTCAAAACCGAAAACCGTCTGTAAAACCGGCTGAAAAACCTGCCGTGGGGACAAGCCCTTACCATAAATAGCCATGGTTTTACAGCAAATACATGTAAAAGCATGTGGCGTTTATGTGCCTCACACTTACTTGTGGAAAAGCTATCATAAACCACATGTAGTTTTGTCAATCTGTTACAAGCATACATGCACACTACCCTCTAGCAACACGTGAACCCACCCTATCTGCCAGGTTTCCCAATAGAGCACATCTAATTGCTTGGGGAGCCAGCAGTGGGCCACTCTATCAAGTTATTGTCTGTTAGTAAATGGCGATTGTCGAAATTGCAAAACTTCTTTGTCTGTAGTAGATAACACAGGTTAAAGAAAATAAAACACTTGTTAAAAGGGTTGTCCACTAAACAAAAAATTATATGACATTGGTGCCAGGGTAGGCACAAAAAGGGGAAAAAAGGCTGGTAATTACTTACCTGCCTCCGCCACTATCGCTCTGGCGCTCACAGGCAATCCTCTCCTCTTCACTTTTGGGTTTCTGTCCTGAAACTGGGGAGTGAATTGAGCATGAGCTTTTCCTCTGTGTTTAAACAAAAAACCCAGAAACCAAGAAGAGTAGATCTCCTGTGAGGTCCGGGGCAACAAGAGACAGGTAGGTCAGTATCAGGTTTTTTTTTCCCTTTTTTTTTGCCCGCTTTCGCCCTAATGCCATGTCATATTTTTTTTAGTGGACAACCCCTTTAATGAATAATGGACATAAAATTTGGGGATCTTGGGAAAGCTAACATAAGTAAATAGTTCTATTTGATCAAAAGACAAGGTTTACTAGGCACAACTTTATTGTATGTTTTCATTTTACTTTTTATATAACTGTTACTAATCTGTTCTCTACACTGACTTGTGACAACTGACAAAACAAAATACTTAAACTTTTCTCCAGCACACAGGTTTTGCATAATCAGGTTTCTAAACCAGGCTTCTGATGCTACTTTTTATTCAGTTGCAAATCTCTACATGAAGGGCTTTCATATATTCATGCACTGAATATCTCCTTTTCTTCCATGAAAGCTCTGTTTTATGACAGTTGTTTTGGAAAATATTGATTTCAGTATTTCTTTGTCATTGTGAAGAATGAACACAGAAGCTAAAAGCCTCAGGCCACATTGCTGGTATTAGAAGGCAAATAATAGAGTTAAATGGGCACATAATGCATCCTATAGTATTGACTAGAGTGGTGCCCGTCAATTTAATGGAAAAAATAGAGCTGCGTTATTTTTTTTGATGGAATTTTCTCTGGAGGCTTTAAACAGAGCCTGCCACGCAGATGTGAAGTGGGCTTTATTGTCCCCTATTGCCAGGGGAAGACTCTTAAAGACATATAATCACTAAAAGCCCTTAACAACCCCTGCCTCCAATAGATTTCTTAATACCTACTCTGAAAAAAATTGTCTAGTTGACGTCTGTTTTCAATAAAGCTGCTGGGGACGGTTTCTCTCGCTTAGCAACAATCATGACTCGCCCCAACTAATTAAGGTTCAGTCGACTCTGGTTCAACTTCCGCCCTATGTTACTGTTAAACCTGTGTGTGAAGATACATGCAAAAATTATATTGGATAAATTCATTAGAATCATACTAAAAATCATATCCACTGCCCTAATGGGTTTTTTTGCTCTTCAAGCTCCTGATGACACTTGATGCTTTACTAATTAGTTTCAGTGCGGCCCCTAAAATATTAATGCACAGCACATTCAACGTTTTATATAACATATAAGTATTGTGGTCAATGAAAAATCCAAAAAGAGCAGCCTGAAGTTAAACTATTGGTAAAAATGTAAAAAAAAAGTGTTACAAATGTTGTTGATGACATCACAAACTCGCTTAGTAATTAGATGCAGCAATCCTAGGATCATGAATGAAGATCCAAGTAATATATCCAAAAAGGAAAGGAAACCACATCCAAAGGGTGATGGAAAAATACAAAACTCTTTATTTCTCCATAGTTCAGTGTTTCAACCCTGAAAGGTCTTCCTTTTTTTTTGTATTTTTCCATCACGCTTTAGATGCAGTGTCCTTTTCTTTTTAGATTTTGATATACTGGCCATCCATAGACTTAACATAAAAAAATCTATTAGTGCCGGACTGTGATTGTAGATTCATATCCTCTTACACACTTCCGCAAGTTGAATTCTATAGATGTAGGCTACAATAGAGTATGTAATTCTCTGGGTCAGATGCATAAAATGGGCTGTGCCAGTTTTCTGGTGTTCTTTTCGACAAAAAGAATGTCGTTGGCCATTTCCCACATATGTATAAAAGATTTTCACCAAAAATGGGCGCTCCATCCGACATCCTCGACACTTTTGTCCATGCCAATTCCTAGGGGGTGTGTTACACCACATTCACAAGATTAAACACATTTAAGAATGTTGCTCGACAGAATGTGCAATAATAGTGCAATAATCCATGGCATTTTCAAAGTGGCGAAGCGGAGAAACAGTTTGTCTCGGGATACTTTTTTGCCCACATAAAAGTTTCTCACAACAGGACACATAATGGCTTCTAATGGTGCTTTCTAAGCGTTGTATAAGGTAATATTACTTAACAGTGATTATAACAAAACATGCATTAGCCACATTAAATAGTCAAAAGGGTTGTCAGTTTAAAAATCCATATTCACATCCCATGTTGGGGAATTGTGAGTAAATAGAGAGGGATCTTTGTTCAGTATTCTCATCTCTTGGCCATAGTGGACAATGGTTACAAAGAATGTTTCTGTCTCTGGAGGACCTGTTCTGGCCTCAAGTACTCACAGAACCCAACCTCTTTGGTGTCACACGCTTATTTGTCATCACACTCTAACTCACAATTACAGGGTGCCAGTCCCAACCGAGTGGGAAAATATCTTTACAAGATTCAGACCTCATTCCACTTGAACATTTCACACAAGGGAAAAGCCTTTAGGGTATGTTCACACGGCTTATTTTGCAGCGTAATTGCGGGCGTATTTCTCCACGTATTGTGCTTAATACCGGCGAAATGCGTGCTGCAATTACGGTAATTCATAGCTCTCATAGAGAACTGTGGATTACGCCTCGTCCCCCCCATGCGTACAATACGATCGTGTTGTACGGGCAGGGAGATAAGTGACATGTCAATTATTCGCGGCGATTACTCTCCGCGAGTAATGAATGTCTATGGGGCCGGTGGGCTGCCAGCCCCCCTGTGCTTCATGGTACGCGCTGATCTCTAGGTACAGCTGATCTCTAGGGGTCTCAACAGGGGGACACTATGCAAGTAGGTTAATAGGTCAAGGATCTCTTTTAATGAGAAGGGATTTTCTGAAGTGGAAAATCTCTTTCATAGGCAGGATGGAACAGCTTTTTAACAGCCTGATTTAGACTATGTGAAAAAACAGCATAGTAATTTTGCATTTCAATCAAATTCTGTAACTATTTTTCATATTTTAGTTACACTAAAAAGAATGACAAATAGCAAGTTGCGTGTTGTGCAGGATTTCAGCTGCTGTGAAACCTGTATTAGCCTTCAAGTTAGCAAACTAGTGGACCATACCAGCCATTACCCACTATATTGTATAATCATGGCTTGACTTTGCATTGAATACACATATTGTGCTATAGTGTTATGGCCAATAATGGGCATATCAAGCAGGTTGTTTTTAAAGTGAAATAATTTTTACATTTGGCTTACTAGCTATAAGTTTTAACATTACCACACTTTTTCATAATTCTGCTTGAATGGGCTATCCAGTTGTTTTAAAGAAAAATATATATATATACTTGCCTTCCTGCACCCCAGCGCTGGCTCTGCAGGAGTCTTTCCCCAGTTCTCCGTTTTATTTCGTCAGTGGTAGTCGGAACATTACTGCTTTAGCCACCGATTGCCGGCAGTGCCCTGCTTGACATAAAAATTCAGAAGTGAATAGCATGAAACAGGCCAGAAGCTGCTTTTCAGGGTGAAAGGCAGAGAAAGCTAGGCAGAATGCAAAAGGAAGAGTGCAAAAGTCCTGTGCAGTCACATACAGAAGCCTTAGGGTGGGCCAGTAATCAACTTCACTGGTGGACCCCATTCCAACAATGAACGAAGTTTGAGTTTCTGATTCCTTATTTATTTTCTTTAGTAAATCACTCGAACAACCCCTTTCAGAGCAATGTCTAACAGTTGGACAAATGTTCGATTTTATTTTTTTTTTGGCGGGGGTGCAAAATGTTTCTTTTTGTAAAAAAAAAAAATTATTTGGTTATATATTCACAAGGGTCAGAGGCCAATATAGAGTTGTTATTGATTTAAATGGGGAAGAAGTATGCAGCATGATATGTAATAGAACTAATCTGTCATCATTAATTATGTAAAACCCCAACATTTATTCCTTTCTTTTGCTTTGAAAACCAGCCTTTATATGTAGGACTTCATCTGTTTAAAGTTTGGAAGGTTTTAATTTGCCGTTACTTCTTTTTTGTGTGAGCTATTGCCCATAAAACAAAATAGTCAACTTTATTGTTGTTTTTTTCAGGTTTATGTCAGGATTAAAGACGATGAATGGAACATTTATAGAAGATATGCTGAGTTCCGGAGTTTACATCACAAGTTACAAAGCAAATATCCGCATGTGAGAACCTTTCACTTTCCACCAAAGAAAGCTATCGGGAACAAGGTATGATCATATGCCATCAATGCAGCAATAGAAGCAATCCGGCTAATCAATAAAACATGACTTTTATTCATTTTCTTCAACTTAAAAACATACACAGCTTAATCTCCTTAGTGTTATGCAAGAATAGATATACATATAGTTGGATACTTAAGTAGTTTGTTGCGGCATGTTGCCGTCCAATTGTAGTGTTCAGAGACCAAGTCGGCCTTCACCCATACGGGGTTTCCCCAGAGATACTCCAGGAGACCGGGCTAAGCACACGTCTGCTACTGCGACGTTTCGAGACAATCCGGTCTCTTTTTCAAGCCTGCGCATACCAGTACTTACGTACCTTATATAGGTTAAACAAAAAATGCTATAAACAATTAAAAACAATATTACAGGAAGGCCTTAAGGCTGAAACTTTCATTAATAACTTTAGGGGTTAAAGAATCCATATAATGGATCCAAAAAGCTTCTCTTTGTATCAATCTTTTAGTAATCCCTGCAGCCTCGCAATTCCCTATCTTCTCTAACACACACCAACAGAGCTCGGCTACTCCATGTCTCTCCTCTGCACAATGCCGAGCCAATGAGGTTTCACCAAAGCTGTTCCTATCATCATCATTGCTAGTAGTACTAGCGTCTTTTTTCTTATATTGGCGGATCACCGACCTCTGCTCATTGAGACGGATCTTAACCTGTCTAGTTGTCTGACCTATGTACACCTTTCCACAGGGGCATTTTATCATATATATGACGTTGTTACTGTCACAGGTATGAAGCCCCTTTATTCTAACCGGAAATCCTTTTGCGGGATAAGAGACATATTCTCCCTTAATTATTGAAGAACGGTTATGGCATCAGAGACATGCAAAGGTACCAGAACGTATAGGTTTTAACGTTTTTTGTCCTATATCCCGCTTATTCTTCTTGAGCATATCAGATGTGACCAATTGTTGTCCCAACGGTTTCCCCTTTCTAAAAATCCATTTTGGGTGATCTCTAAACAGCCAAACTTAGGGTCAGATTGCAATACCCTCCAGTGCTTACAAATTGCCATTTTAATAAGGGCTGCATGATCATCGTAAGTACATATATAAGTAAACCACTTATCCTTCTTCTTTTCCCTAGTTTTCAACAATTCCATGCGTGGTATACATGCAACCTCCTGGCCCATTGCTGTTTCTTCAGTCCTATCGTAACCATGATCAACAAATTTTTGCACAATTTTGGTCATATTCCAGTGATACTGTTCATCACTTGAACAAATACGTCTCGCCCGGATGAATTGTGTTACAAATACCCTTAAAGGTTTGAGGGGCCTGCTGGCTCTTCCTATGTAGCATATTGTTACAATCCGTTTCTTTTGTAAACAAAGTAGTGGTTAGTCTATTGTTTTCTCTTTCTTTCTGTACCCATACATCTAAGCACGAAACAGCCTCCTTACTCTTTGTAATAGAAAATTTGATGATTGGATGCACGCCATTGATATATTTGACAAAGTGATCCAACTCCGCATCCAATCCGGACTAGAGGAGGAACACGTCATCGACATATCTCAACCAACAAACAACTTGATGGTATAAAGTGCATTTCTGCACAAACTCTTTTTTCAAAATACTGTATAAAAATGTTGGCGTAACTTGGGGCTGCAGGGGAACCCATCGATGTCCCCTGCAACTGGAGGAAAAAAGTCTCCCCAAATCTGAAGATTTTTTGTGTAAACACGATGTCCAATAGCTGCATCAAAAACGCATTCTGCCTATTAGACAATGTTGGATTGAGACACAGCGCTTCCCTAACAGCCTGTACACCCTCTACGTAGGGGATATTTGTAAATAAAGATTTAATATCGAGGGTGCTTAAATATGTCACCCCTGTACAATCAATCTCCTCAATAGCTCTTAAAAATTGTCCCATATCTTCTAAAGTATTCTGGTCACTTCTAACTATATCTTGTAGATATGAGTCGAGGTAAACCGCCAATGGCTCCAGCATAGAATCGATGCCGGATACGATCGGTCGGCCCGGGGGACACTGCAAAGATTTATGAATTTTCAGGACCATGTAGAGGATGGGTACCCTAGGGTTAATCTTAGTAAGTAGATTTTTCATTCGATCATCAATAACCGCCTGGGTTACAGCGTCCAAGAGGACCCTTTCAATAATCCTACCTATCTCATTAGTCGGGTCTGATTTTAAGCTTTTTATATATTTGCTGATCTTCAAGTTGCGTAGCTGCCTCCTGCAAATATTTCTCAGTATCCATAATGACTGAGGCCCCACCCTGAGGCTACAAAGAGAAGCTTTTTGGCTCCATTATATGGATTCTTTAACCCCTAAAGGTTTTAATGAAAGTTTCAGCCTTAGGGCATGTTCTCACGACGGTCACGGCGCAAGTGGGGCGTGGTTTGGGGCGCGGCTTGTGGCGAGGTTTTGCCCCCATGCAAATTAGTAGGCAGGGGGAAAACCGCGCCGCCAGCTGTGCACCAGCCGCAGCATGTGAATATTAACGCAGTTTCCCATAGGAAACCATGTTAATAAAGTGGGCGCGATTTGGACGTGGGTTTGGCCACGTAAACCGCGTCAGAACCCGCAGCCATAACCTCGTTCAAATCCGTCGTGTGAACAGGGCCTCAAGGCCTTCCTGTAATATTGTTTTTAATTGTTTATAGCATTTTTTGTTTATCCTATATAAAGTACGTAAGTAGTAGTATGCGCATGCTTGAAAAAGAGACAGGATTGTCTCGAAACGTCGCAGTAGCAGATGTGCGCTCAGCCCGGTCTCCTGGCGTATCTCTGGGGAAACCCCGTATGGGTAAAGGCCAACTTGGTCTCTGAACACTACAATTGAGCGGCAACATGCCGCAACAAACTACTTAAGTATCCAACTATATGTATATTCTTGCATAACACTAAGGAGATTAAGCTGTGTATGTTTTTAAGTTGAAGAAAATGAATAAAGTCATGTTTTATTGATTAGTCGGATTGCTTCTATTGCTGCAGTATATGGTGGGACGGAGAGATCCCTAATCCGTGCTTAAAGCATACAAAGTAGAATTAAGTGACAAGCTTTCTATTATACATATGCCATCAATATCATTTAGTCTTTATCTACAGATCATGTATCGGTGTACATATGTGTCACACGGCTTCTAGACACTACATATACATGTAGGTTTTGTAAAACTTTTTTAATGTGTTGGTAGTTTGGGGAAAAAATTGGTTACTTCTTTTGGATGATACTTTTGAATACAAGATTGCTGTAGGTTTGGAAAACTTAAGCTTGAATAAACTGGTACCAACCTTCCTCAATTGTTTTCACAACATCACCTTTTCTGGAGATTTTGGGAAGTTGACCATGGACAATCATTTGAATACTGTAGTGGTTGTCTGTAATTAGACAATCCCTTTAATTGTCACATTTGAAAAAATTTAGAAGGGATATTCTTGGCTAAATATGTAAAAGTAAGTAGAGTTAAGGGAGAATATTACTTCATTGCAGCATAGCTAGTAATGGCTTAGAAAATGTTAGAAGAAATATATGTATTAGTTTGTTTTCAACAGAAAATTATATTACTGATTTGTCACTTAACCTGCAGATTAGCAGTATGAGTTGTTCGAGGTACCTCCCAGTTTATGCATTTTACATTATTAAAGAAATCAATGTTTTACTTGTGCACTAAACATTTTGCAGCCACCTGCAGTGTGAAAAAGTTCTGTCACTACAATTACTTTTATTTCCCATGTAATTAAGAGGGAAATGATTGACTTACAGTACAGTATTGTATGCTTGCTCACACTCTCAGGAGCCGATCTACGTGGTTAGTGAAGAGATGATGCCTGATCTCTAGTTAAAGGGGGTGTTCTGCAAAAGCTCGTTTGTCCAACAGGGCATGATTAAAAATAGAAAAAAAGAAGCATACTCACCTCTGTGATGCTCCTGTCCTGTTGATCTCACTGTAACATGGAATGATCATCATTCACGTGCTAGGTGAAGCCAATCACAGGCTCTTGCAAGTCCGGAACACCCCTTTAATGTAATGACCTTGCCAGCCTGTAAACAACAATGCTCTTCTCGGCCAGCTGGTACTTGCTTCTGGAGTCCTCGCATGCTCTCTGGACCTGTATTCCTGAAAGTCATCATTACTTTATCCACAGTGATGGCTTCAAGGCTTCATAGTGTCGGGACCTGGCTCCCCATACCACTGCAGTATTGCTTTGGACTGTGTGCATACCATTGAATATGTGCAGTTCAGAGCTTGTTTGACACCAACATAGAGGATAAGGTCAGCATCCATCTCTACTGTCCTATGCCTTATGTGCGCTCCGTGTGTAACAAATAATTTTTCATTAAAGGGGTTGTCCACTTCCTATAAAAAACTTAACTCTAAGCTCCAGGTGCCCTATGAAAAGAAAAATGTTTTTTGTTTTTCTCATAGGTACTGGACAACCCTTTCAATAGTAATTAAACAAAAAACCTACAATGAGTTTAAAAAACAACCTAAATTTGTCAAAAACAATACAAAAATAATAAAAAGTAACACAATTCCTTTAAAGCCATCTTCACATAGGTTTACCGTAAGCAAATTGGCAATAGATCTTTCAGAAAATCTTTTTCATTGGCCTTCAGTATTTGATCCACTAGTGATCACACAGTGATCAGTAGAATGAAGGTGCCTGTATCCGCAGCTAGGGCATGGGGTACAATTTGCAGATTGTTCCTGTGACTGGTTGTATATCTAGGGCAGCTCATTAATCGTCGCAGTATATATGGTGGTAGTGAACTATATAAATATGTTTTCTCTATGTTTGTGGTAAATGTAAGTTGTATTCCCTCTAACAATTCTTTCCTGGATCAATGTATGTTTCCTTTGTCCAGGAAAGATTTTCCTATCAGGTTTGGAAGAGTACAACTTAAATTTAGTCCCCCAAAAATAAAATATATAAATATATAAATAAATTGGTAGCCTGACAAATTCAAGAAAAATGTTGTAAATAATAACAAAAGGTATATATGGCCTTCACTGACTTGAGCAAGGCCCTTGACTCTTTCAGACAGCATGACCAGTTGACTGCAGCTGTCCTCTGCAGTGGGACAGAAATGGAGGCCTTCACCATTCGAACACGGTTGTGCCATCCAACAGATCCTTATCACTATCGTTCTCCACGTTATTCTGTTAGTATCTCAGACCACTATCCCTTTGGCATTGAGCTCAAGTAGCGGGTTGTCAGAAGGCTGTTAAACCTACAACGCCCCAATGCAAAGACAAAGGTCTACAATATGACAGTCATTGATCTCCAGTATGCAAATGACTGCACCATATTAGCTGACTCCGTGGAGGAACTTCAAACCACTCTGAACCTCTTTGCTGAGGCTTATAAGCACCTAAGACTCCTCAGCATGGGGAAAACCAAGATCTTCTACCAAGATATCCCCAGCAAGGTGACTGAGCCTCCAGCATCACCATCACTTGAAGAAACTCGAGAAGTTGTTAAGCACTTACCCGTCCTCTGCAGCTGCCTATCCTGGAAGGCAACCATTGAGGAGGATATTCAGCACCAGATTTGTTGTGCCAGTAAGTCTTTCAGGAAACGGCGATAAGTATTCACCATGACCTTAGGAAGTAAACTAAACTAATAGTCCACAAATCTGTTTCAACCCCATTGAGACTTGGATTACCTACCATTGCCACTTGAAGACTCACCGCGAAAATTTTAGCATCCTTACTGAGGCACAGATAACTTGAATCGAAGCCCTGCACTTGAAAAACCAACTCTGCTGGATGGGACACTGAATCAGATTGTCCAACTCCCATCTCGCTTGGTAAGTCTTTTACTCCCAACTAAGCCGAGGCCAGAAAACAAGGGATGGTGAAAGAAAACCACTTAAAGACCCCTTCAAGATCTACCTTTAAAAAAATAAACACATCAACATTGCTAACTCGTGATCCCTGGCCACCGAGCCTACCCAGCGGAGCTGCATGTCCCATCAATTGGCTGTGAATTTTAAGACTGACTGTCTCTCCAATGAAGTAGACAAAAGATGACAATAAAAGGAGAAGAAGAACCCAGATTTGCGAAAGCAACTGCCGAACAGGACCTTTTGCCCCTCTGTCCGGAGACTTTTGGCTCAAGGAATGTACTCCTCAGCCATTTTGGAACACGTTTGTAACCTTGATGGGTATGATTCTCATTTTGAGACACTGGCAGTGCTTTCTTTTTTTCTGAATTAATATAAGAATTATATGTTTTTAATTTTCTATAACAATTCTATTAAGATGTTAATGTATGCAAGAATAGGAAAAAAAATTAAATTACACAATATAGAAACGTACTTCTTGCACAGTGGTAAGGAGCCCAAATCAGTGGATAAGTACTTACTAAAAAGCTTGGCTGCTTTAATTATTGAACACATTAAAACACAATGATGCTTTCCCAAAGGAGATATTGTTGACTATTTTACAGAGGATTAGATAATAAAATGGGCTTTTGTTGGAGAAGTTTCAACCTTTTCCTCCTATTAATTTTAGCATAATCAGCATATTCTGTATTTTAAACCCTTTGAAACGTACATTGAGTCTACATATCCAATAACAATATTTTATTGGCCATTAAAACTTTTTAGAATCTTATGTGTATTAAGTGGAAGTATTTTGTGTTTCGGCCAATGATAGGTATAAAGTTAAATGTATGTGTTAAGGATTTTCTACTGTTATTAGATGTACTTGAATTGAAGAAGTGTCAGCTAATAGAGAAGATACATCTTGCACTGATCAGGTTTTTTAGTAATTTTACTATATGTCCAAAATTTCAAATAATCTGGATTTTTTAAACCTTGAAAGAACTTTACATGACAGTGAGATAATGAGAATGTCAAACCACTTGTCTATTATTTAAATGTTTCTTATAGCCAAATGTTTTAAAATATGTTAAACCTTAGGGTAAATGCTCATGTGGTTGAAATATTATAGATTGTCCTTGCAGCAGATTAAATTACCAGCCACATGGGTGATAGCTGATCGAATTTCATTCAGGCGCTGTGGATTTTTCTCTGGTGAAAATGATCCTCATTGTGAATTTTTATATCCGCAGCATATCAGTTTTCTTTGAACTAGACCCCTCTTACTGAAACATGGCTACATTCTTCCAAAAGTAACACCTATCCATAGGTTGTGCGTGGTATAACAGTTCACCCCACTCAAAGGGAGTGGAGCTGCAATGCCAGACACAGCCCATGACAAGTGTGGCACTGTTTTCGGAAGGAAGCAGACATGTTTTTTGTTACTCATACAGATTTTGAAATTGATTCCCTGCAGAATTGCAGTCAAGTGGATGCCCGGCATGTCCATCTCCAAGAAAAAAAATAAGGACCAAGAGAAAGCAACTGAAGCAACAGCGCCAGAGCAGCGGGGGATTTCATAGATAATATTTGTTTCCCTCATTTACTTCTGCTGGTTTAATTTTTTTAAATTGGCTGTCTGGGTGTTTTAAAAAAAATAAATGTAAGACACTGCTACTGTAACAAACATGCTCTCCTCGTTGTGTACTTCCGAGTGCTGAAGCTGCGTACTAGTGTCAAGCCTCACATCATGGTCCCAAAGTCAACAGGTCCACGCAGTGATGTCAGGTATGGGCATTTGACCACTGTAGCCAGTCAGCGACTGCAGCGCTCATAAGCGGACCACTGGCATCCGGAAGTAAACAGAAAAAGGGGAATGAAAGACAAAATAACAGCTCACCATATCCTTTCTGGTCTGTGTAAGTGCAGATCCTCCAGTGCATGAACCAATCACCCGGCCACAGGTGCAGCAAGTGCAGGAAGGAAACTGTAGAGTTGTTCAGCACTCGTTAATAGATAAAACATATAAACTTTATTATCCCATATTAATACGAAGTTAAAAAATCAACCATGGTGAGGTTGTTGACGCGTTTTGGGTCTACTCTACAAGAAGGCCCCTTAGTCATAACAAGTCAATGTTATGACTAAGGGTCCTTCTTGTAGAGTAGACCCGAAATGCGTCAACAACCAGTTACCATGTTTGCTGTTTTGATTTTTTAACTTCGTTTAATATGGGATAATAAAGTTTATATGTTTTTTATCAACAAGTGCTGAACAACTCTACAGTTTCCTTCCAGAAAAAGGGGAATACCACTGGCAGCGCCATCACTTTGGTGAGTGGTCAGGCGAGTCTGTGTGTTTTTTTTTTTTTTTTTTAGTTACAGCAACAGTATCTTACATTTGTTTAAAAAAAGAACCAGATAACCCCTTTTAAAAAAAATTAAACCAGTAGCATTAAATGTAGGAAACAAATATTACTCATCTAGTTAATCCCCCGCTGCTCTGACACTGTTGCTGCAGCTGCTCTAATTTCCCTGCTAGCCTTCATACAGTCACATAGTTACAGCCACTACTAGGTCGAATTTACTGCATACTTTTGTATACTGTATTTCAAAGTAAAACAGGGAGGGAGAAAATAGGAAAAAAAAATTGGAAGCAAAAAGTTTGGGCTGAAGGATAGTTTTTATTGGTACCATTTTGGGATGCATGCAACTTTTTGATAACTTCTTATTTCAATTTTTTGGGGACTTGAAATGACTAAAAAAAAAAACACAATTTTGCCGTTTGGATTTTTTTCTTTTACGGTGTCCAGTGTATGGGATAAATTATGTTATATTTTAATAGATTGGACATGTACGGATGTGACAATACAGATTCTGTGTAACTTTTTTTATTTTTTTTAGTTGTAAAATGGCAAAAAGGGGGGCAATTTAAACAGAACACCTGCATTGGTGTTAACAGTTATAAGAATTTTTAATAATGATGAATGATGAAAATATTTATTATTTAATTTTCAAACTTCCCACATCAATTTTACTTCGTGGCAAAACCTCTTTAAATGCTCTTCCATGTATTTCATCTTTTTTTCTATATTTATTTAGAAGTCACATTCAGATGTGGTACATGTAGGAAAATAATTTCAAGTGATTTTCCGGTTTAGAAAACTACATTCAGATATCCTTTCAGTACGTTGTTAATTACTGGACAGAGATCAGTTACATTGAGTGTCTCATGTTGTAGGGGCTCCATCCAGCCTGTATATCCCACGAATAACACATTTCAGCGAGGATAGTCTAATGCTTCATTTCCCTTTGTTGGAGTTCTTAGAAGATTGAGCACTGCATACACACAGTCTCAGTTCCCCTGCAAATTACAACTAATCACTAACAGTGGTCAATCCTAGGATCCTAACTAAAATTTGTTGTCCAAACCAAAGCTCCCCATATCCTTTCTGAGGTTAGCCAGGGAATTCTCCTTGTTTGTAGTCATTGGAACATATTGTAAAGTACATACATTTCTTCCAAAACAAGGCAAGGTTATCTAGTGTTGTAAAATGTACTTTTCTGTTTTAGATGAAGCAATTTATTTCTGAGAAGGCAGAAAGATGGAAATGGCCTCTCAGAAATGCAGCTGGGTCACAGAAGGGCCATACTTTTAATAGCTTGGTTATAAAACATAGTAAAGCATTTCAGAAATAACTATAGACAATTAAATTCCCTAATGATTTTATTCATTAGAGAATAGTGCAAAAAGCTCCAGGTATCTGTAAATGTGCAAACAATTTTCTGTGTTGCTTCTAATACTGCTATAATATTATTGATTCAATATTCTGTAATTTTTTGGTCCACTACACTATCCCTCATTTATGTTTTGGGTGTCACAGTTGTAATTTTTCTATAAATGACCAGTCCTCTGGGTCCATTGACCAAAGGTGGAACTTGAAATTCCTGAGTCATGATGCAAAACTATCCCACAACAACAAATTCAGTTTTATAGGGGCTGTCTCGTTCCAGCATTTGGCAGCCTTTTGTGCTGGTTGCCAAGCAGAGCTTGTGAAATGTATGGTGTGTTTTCCCTACCAGCAGGGAGTATCTTCGAGCTCTGCAGACACACCCCACACTGTGTGCACGTGATGATTCATTCTGTGTGAGTTGGGAGAGCTTCTCAGCTGTCCAAGACTAAGGCTATGTTCACACATCGTAACTCGATAGTGTGTATCTACATTTCTTGCTCTCTCTACATACTTTGTAACTAGAATGGGCATTTGACATTAAGGACTCCTTGAAATATGGATGATTTTTTTTCTCTGTCTCTCTTTCTCACATAGTGATATATCCTGCAGATTATTACACGTCTCATCTCTTCAGATCTGCAGAATAAAACTATACGCTTTATCTGTTTGTGTTTACCTGGGACTGCACATCTGTCTCACAAGTGTTTTACATGGACTGCACATCTGTCTCATAAAGTTTTTACTTGGGACTGAACAATATGGCTGTGCTCTCTCTCTTTGTTTTACATGGGACTGCACATGTGTCACAAAAGTTTTGTACGTGGGACTGCACATCTGTGTCACAAGTGTTTTATGTGGGACTGCACATTACAGCTGTATTCCCTCTTACTGATTTATGTGGGACTGCGCATTTGTCACATAAGTGATTTACATGGGATTGCACAGTATAGCTGTGTTCGCTCTGTGATTTACGTGGGACTGCTCATCGGTGTCACAAAAGTGATTTACGTGGGACTGCGCATTACAGCTGTATTCTCTCTGTGATTTACATGGGACTGCATATCTGAGTCACAAAAGTGATTTACATGGGATTGCACAGTACAGCTGTGTTCTGTGTCTGTTTTATGTGGTACTGCTCATCTGTGTCAGGGTCATTCCATGTCAAGTGAACCAATGATTTTTACTTCTATATTTTTAATTCTTTTGAGATTTTGTTATTTGGTAAGGAAAAATGGAGTAGATCCAGCGATTCCAAAGGTAAAAAACGATCTTTATTTGAACATTAAATAAAAAAGCATAACAGGCGGCAAGGCAGGCGCGTTTCGGGGAGAACCCCCTTAATCATGGCATGCACATACAGTTAACCACACTCAATATATAGCAAACACCATCACTAACTACACCTCACTCACCTGAGTGACATTCTCCCGCCACGCTCCGGCATGGACTCGCCTCAGTGACGCGGACCGCGGCACACAATGATGACGTACCGCCCAGCCGAGAGGTGCCGGAAAAGCCCGAGCATGCGCGATGCGCACAACTTCAGTGTCCGGATGCCTAAGCGGCTGCCAAACAAAAAAAACCCAAAAAACATCACCGAACTCAGCAAGAGAGAGAACGGGGCCGCGCATAGAGCACAGCGGGGAAGGCGCCCAGGGAGAAAAGACGCACCAAGTAAAATCAAGAACCTAAAATACAAAAGGCACTGAGTATAGGAAAACGTCATCATTCTGTATATATCATTTACCTTAACTACCAATGCATAATGATGTTACAGAAAGACAAACACAATAACAGAATAAATGGATAGTGTTAAATAATCAATGCTTAATAATGTTACAGTACCTCATTGCGGATATTTAATCCACGTGGCCAAAATGTATCTAAAGTTAACATCCAAGACGCTTCTCTGTCCCTGAGCAAATGATTGAGATTTCCACCTCGTTTGGATAATTTAATTTGTTCAATGGCAAAAATACGGAAAAATTTATCACTCGCATTATGTGCCTGTATGAAGTGTCGTGCCGCATTCGAAATGGTACGGAAACCAGGATTGTGTATGTAATTCAAATGTTCACATGCACGAACCTTCAACTTGCGGGATGTAGAACCCACATAATGTAAATCACATTCTGTGCAATGTATTAAATAAATCACTGCAGAGGTATTACAATTAAGGTACTGTTGTATGTTGTAGGTTGTCCCGTGCACTTGAAAGGTCTTTGTTACCTGTGAAAAGGCACATGTTTTGCAGGGGTAAGATCCCCACCTATAGAAGCCATATTGCTTGAGCCATGTCGTAGAGACATGATTAAGGGGGTTCTCCCTTGCCGCCTGTCATGCTTTTTTATCTAATGTTCAAATAAAGATCGTTTTTTACCTTTGGAATCGCTGGATCAACTTCATTTTTCCTTGGCTACTGTTTCCTACCACCGGAAATATCCGTGCGATCCGGGACACAGGATTGGTGAGCTGGCTGTTTCTCTTGTATTACTGTTTGTTATTTGGTAGTAGTATGTCAGAGAATACAAAATGTGAAGAAAAAAAATTCTCACATTTTTTTTTTTATTGATTTTCAAAGTTCGGAAAAAGTGCGAGTTTCGGTGTTGTCTGCCTTTATATTTCTACTCATAACTCAGGGTAGAAAAAAGATAGAGAAACAAAATAAACACCATTCTAGTCAGAACTGTACAGGCTTTCACCAGATATGTCACCCATGCGAACGCAAACGCAAAATTTTAAAACGCATTTCCGAAAAAAAAAAAACGTTTAATTCAAACATTTAGCCACATCTGTACCAAAATTCATGTTGGGGTTGCTATGGGATCATATTTAAAAATATAACTATTATTAACATGCCAGGGAAAATGAAAGTGAATGGGGTCCCGCAGCATTTTACAAGTGTGGAGTGGCCAGCTCGTACTTCTTAAACATCCGGCATATAACAGAGCATCCACAAGGAAGATATGAATGCTGATTCTGGGATGGATTCAGTGCTGGATCTGCCTCAGAACCAGCGTCCAATCCGGCAGGAAACTGATTTACATTATACCCTATGTAAAATCAGTGTAGTTGTTTAGATGACACTGATTTTACTTGAGTATTTTCGGCTGTACTGTCAGCACCTACAAAGAATTATTGGAGGTGTTTTATACACTAAAAGCACTAAAGGATAGGAGGGAGAAATTTGCCTCAGGCAGTCTGGGTCGTTTGCTCAATGGAATTCTGCGTTTGCAAGCACCAAATTTCTAATAAGCAAACGACACTGTCAGTGCTGAAAAACCGTGATGTGAACCCACGGTAAGTGTGCAGTGTGTCTGTGTTCAATATATTTGTGTGTATATATATATATAAATAAATATATATATATATATATATAAATATATATATATATCCAAAACGGAGCTGGATCCGGCGCTCCGAGATGAAAGGAACAGTGATCTTTCACTAGCTTTAGTAGAAACAAACTCACTTTTATTGTCTAAAAGTGTAACAGACTCTTGCTGACACACAATTAAAACAAATAGATTTAAAAGCTCAACGCGTTTCTTGCGGTATACCCGCACGTCCTCAGGAGCATAACCACACTGCATTTAGAAACAGTTTATATAAGACTTAGGAACAATCGATGGGCGGTTCTCTAAACACCATTAGCTATCTACGTAGCCCGTTAGATTCATATGTTCTAGTTCAATAGTAAAAAAGCTCTGAATGGATGAGGAGTTAAAATAAAATCAAAAAATACTCGCATATTTTTATGTCCATTTAAACACGGGTAATTTTAACATATATTTATCATTTTATATGAGTATCTATCCTCGGAGAACACTGACACTAGGACCCAGATTTCTAATGACACCATGTGTTTGACAGCTCTCATTATCAGTTTCTACCACTCTGAGCCATGTGCTATGATTCGAATAGTGATTGACTAACTCCTCATCCATTCAGAGCCTTTTTTACTATTGAACTAGAACATATGAATCTAACGGGCTTCGTGGATAGCTAATGGTGTTTAGAGAACCGCCCATCGATTGTTCCTAAGTCTTATATAAACTGTTTCTAAGTGCAATGTGGTTATGCTCCTGAGGAAGTGCGGGTATACCGCAAGAAACGCGTTGAGCTTTTAAAACTATTTGTTTTAATTGTGTGTCAGCAAGAGTCTGTTACACTTTTAGACAATAAAAGTGAGTTTGTTTTTACTAAAGCTAGTGAGAGATCACTGTTCCTTTCATCTCGGAGCGCCGGATCCAGCTCCATTTTGGATATCTTTATTGTTTCTGCCAAGGTCGAGTCGGGACTTGTGTACATATTTGGATCCAGGCTGCTATCTTCAGGGTGACGGTGCCAATAGCCCTAGAAGCTTTCTGGAGTGTTGTGCCTCTTTGGATTGCACAACCTCATCAGGTGAGAGCCTTTCATCATTTTTTGATTTATTTAATATTTTAACGGCATTACACTATTGTGCGCCCTTCCCTCCCTCTTTTTCTCTTTCATCTACTGTATATACATATACACACACAATGTCTGGGGTACCTTGTCTAATGTAGTCTCAGGGATACAGTGTGTAATGTAATAATCTCTGGGGTACGGAGAATATTGGGGGTACGGTGTGTAAACTAATCTCTGGGGTACAGTGGGTAATGTAGTAATCTCTAGAGTACAGTGAGATGTAATATCTGGTGTATGGTGTGTAATGTAGTAATCTCTGGGGTACAATGTGTAATGTAATCTCTGGGGTACAATGTGTAATGTAATCTCTGGGGTATGGTGTGTAATGTAGTAATCTCTGGGGTGCAATGTGTAATGTAATCTCTCATGTATGGTGTGTAATGTAATTTCCGTTGTACAGTGTGTAATGTAATTTTTGGGGTATGGTGTGATATAATCTTTGAAGTACAGTGAGTAATGTAATTTATTTCTAGGGTTCAGAGTGTAATATAATACATTTTTGGGGTATAATGAATGATATTATTTCTTGAGTACAATGTGCAATTCATTTGTAAAGTGCAGTTAGTAATGTCATTTCTGTGCCTACCATGTGTAATATAATTCATTTCTGGGGTGCAGTGAGTGATGTCATTTCTGGTGTATGGTATGCAATAAAATACATTTTGAGGTACAGTATGTGACATAAGTGATTCCTAGGGGTACAGTAAGATTGTGTTCTTTTTCCTCATTCTGTTGTGTGTATAAGACATTTAATGGAGTAGTGATGGGGGATGGGAGGGGTTAAACGAAATTTGCTGCATTGCGCAACATTTTTTATTTCCATCTAGAGGGCGAAATATAATAGGTGGGCTGGTTCGGTTTCATTGCCAGGGCTGCTTTTTAGTCACAGTCCGGCTCTAAACTTCAGTAATTAGGAAGCCACTCATAACCTTATGGATTGCACCAAAAGTGTTTGCCATAAGGACTCCGCCTGGACCTACTGGGGGAACTCACAGCACTCACTCAGACCTCCTAGCAGGGTTAGAGGGGGTCGCTTCACTGCAGGGAGAGGAGGGGAGAAAAGGGAATGGAGGGGAAGTGAAAGGGAAGGCGAGTGAAGTAGGGAGGGAGGGATAGGAAGATAGGGGATGAGAGGGAAAATTGGTCCCCCCACTTTTTGAACCAAAGTTATGCCCCTGAGTAAGGGTATGTTCACACGGCATCTTGTGCCCATGTGAACATTCGCTTTTGTGATGCGTGTCTGGGTCCGTCTGAACGGTCCCAGACACGCATCTAACAATTAGCAGTGTGTTTAACACTGCCAGCAATGAGAAACACGCTGCGGCTTTCACATGAGAGATTGCCGATGCGTATTTGAATCGCGTCTGTCAGGTACGTCTTTCGGATGCAATCCAAAAAAATGACATGTCAATGATTGGAGCGCAGCCGAAAGCCGCCTCGGACAGACGCGATGCAAATACGCATCGGCAGTCGCTCATGTGAACGCAGCTGCGTGTTTCTCATTGCTGGCAGTGTTAAACATACTGCTAATTGTTAGATACCTGTCTGGGTCCGTTCAGATGGACCCAGACACACATCACAAAAGTGGATTTTCACACGGACACAAGGTGCCATGTGAGCATTCTCTAAGACACAGCCTGACTTGTTCACTCTTGAACAAACAGTAGTCTCTACACAGACATGAAGGAAGTCGGTGAGCAATATTGGTGAGTGGGTTCGGCGCTGGTGGCTGGCTACTGTACTCTCCAAAGATTGTGAAAATGAAGAAGTAGAATTGACTTTTTTGCATCCTTCTGGTACAGCGCCATCCTTTGTGTATCCAAGAAAACCAGACATTTTAAAAGTTAACAAAAATCAGATCTTAACTCCATGACAGGCCGGACATACTCTTTGACACAAAGGGACATGGCCATTGCTAATGAGCACTTATGGACAAGATTACATTTCACCCACTAGGAGGGACAAATTGATGATAAAAGGGCAGTTGAAAAACGTACTATTAATTGTTTGATTAGTTCATATTTTATAGAAATAGGATTTAACTACTGTACTATTCTTCTTAAACACTTCAAAAATGACATGTTACATGTATAAATAGGTGTTAAAATTAAATTTTTTTTTATTCTTTTAATCTTGTCTTTAACATATAATTAGGATGAGACTATTTAGAAAATCACACTTGAGGATATGATCACATTTTTTATTTTGGTTTGTTCAATGAATTCAGGTTGAAAATGCCGAGCAAGTTGTGTTATGATGATTAAGATGTATTTATTCTGGCACTTACGGGATTTGTTTTTTGTGTTTCTTTATTGTTGCATATAAATGTTGAATTCAATAAGTTGTAATTTGAAAAGAAAAAAGGAAGAAACTCACACAAACATAAAATCAGATGATTCAAAGCTTAAAAAAATAGAAAAGTTTGATGTCCCAAATTGAATCCCTGTACAAATACAACCAAGAACACAAGTAACGCACATGCATTTTTCAACAGTTTTAAAACATACATTTTTTTCACAATTGTGCATCAAAATTTTGAATTTGATTTCTCCAAAACTAAATATAAAGAAACATAGTCTTGTGACATATCAAATGAAAGCCGATACCATTCTGAGAAAAATGATACCTCTCCCACCTCTTTATCTTAATTCTAGCCTGAGATATGATAAAAATTGTAAAGTCATACCAAGCCAAAATTCGCGCTTTTTCAAAACTTTAGAAGTCTGTAAAAAATTAACTGGTGAAGTAAAAAATTCAAAACTTTTAATTTGTAATTAACTAACGTTGTAATTCATAAAAATAAAAAATAAAAAAAATCTAAAGACGTCAGGTAAAAAAAAATCATATTTGCATCACTTGATATGAAATGACCCGTCACAAAAGTGATTTACGTGGGACTGCACATCTGTGTCACAAAAGTACTTATACGTGGGACTGCACAGTACAGTTGTGTTCCCCCTGTCTCTCCCTGTCTCCCTCTCTGTTGTCCCTGCACTTGCTGCTTCAACATCCTATCCACGCTCCCGACTGCAAAAACTGCACTGCATCGACATACTGTGCACACTCCCGTCTGCGACCTAGGCGGGACATGCCGCTCAGCCACTAACACATTAGCTAGACGTAACCAGACCTGGGCTTCAACATGGTTGCTAAGCACACATAAAGCGGCCCATTCTCATAAACCATAGCACTTTGCTTATAGTATCCAAGGACGGACATGCTTACATTTTGATTCCCCTCATTTTAAGCTATGATCTTTGTAGTGAGACAACTCCTTTAAGTACTGTTATCTAAAGCAGTACTGAAACCAGAGTAGAATAAAAAATAAACACAGTGATGCCATATTAGAGAGAAAAATCAACATAGTAATGTCATGGAAAATCTATAATAATCACAGTGATGTCACAGTAGAGAGAAAATAAACATAATTATTTCATAGTAGAAATAAAAAAAACATAATGATTTCATAGTAGAGATAAAATAAACATAATGGTGTCATAGTAGAGAGAAAAAAACTATTCAAACCGCTGGCAGATTATGCAGCCTGTTGTATAATACGCTGGCGCCAGAAGATGAGCAGAGAAAAAAACTACCTGTGTAGACCGCTGAACGGTCGTATTTTCAGTGGTTTTAGAATCCTAAAACCGCTGAAAATGCGATCGTTTTTCTATGCTGGGTGGACATAGCCTAAGACAAAAGGCCAGGCGGGATGGTGGAGCTTGGCAGCACTGAACTGACGTATTTTCTAACTGCAGGACCAGCATTAGTTGAAAAAAAAAGTGGACAACCCTTTTTACATAACATACTAATGACAAAAAACACAGATAATGCTACAAACATAGTGGGCACATTTATTAATACTGTCTAATACTTAAACTGTGTAGATTTAGACTAGACAGTCTATAAATGTGCCTGCCTGCTTGCATGGAGCCCAGTGAAAGATGTTATAAGAACATGTTTCAATAAAGAATCCGGCTTTCTACATATACATGCTGAACCATGATTGTTTTCCTGGGAGTTATAAATGTGGCAGATTTATCATAGCATTTATAAATCTGGCGGATGTTTAAACTGTCTAGTCTAAGCTTAAACTTTCAATCATTTCACTTTATGACACTTGTTTATGACGCTAATTTGAGACAAAATCTTGGTGTATATTTTTGGTGCACATTGTTGCACATGAAACATTGTTGCAGATGAGACAGTACAAAAGTACAATACATAAGAGATGTGACAATACAAAAGTACAATACATAAGAGACGTGACAAAACAAAAGTACAATACATAAGAGATGAAACAATGCAAAAGTACAATACATAAGAGATGAGAATGCAAGAGTCCAATACCTAAGAGATGAGACAATTCAAAAGTACAATGCATAAGAGATGAGAATGCAAAAGTACAATACATAATAAATGTGATAATACAAACGTACAATACATAATAGATGTGATAATACAAAAGTACAATACATAAGGAGAAACAATACAAAAGTACAATATATAAGAGATGAGACAATACAGAAGTAAAATACATAAGCGATGTTATAATACAAAAGTACAATACAAAAGTAATAAAGTTACCGTATTTTTCGGACTATAAGGCGCACCGGATTATAAGGTGCATTATCAATGAGAGCCTGTTAAGTCGTCTTGGTTCATATATAAGGCGCACTGGAGTATAAGGCGCGGCACATTAAATGAAACACAGCTCAGACCGCAAGCCAAGCTTCATTCAACACTTTCACAATCACTCTCAACTTGTAAAGTTGTAACAAAAGTCATTACATGTACATATTTCCGTGCCGTATCGCAAAATACGTGTCACACTTAGTGAAGCTTATTTGCAACTGATTTCGGAACGTATTTACATCGGAAATCCGACGTGAATCAGTTCTGAAATCAGCCGTGTGAACATTGCCTTAGTGACACTTATTTGCAACTGATTTGTAACTGATTTAGGAACGTATTTACGAGCGGAAATCAGTTACAAATAAGTTAAAAATAAGTGTCACTAAAATAGCTGTAAATACGTTATGAACAAAACCCAAGTGAAGAATTGATTCATATATAAGGCGCATCGGACTATAAGGCGCACTTTCGATTTCTGAGAAAATCATAGGCTTTTATGTGCGCCTTATAGTCCGAAAAATATGGTAAGTCATATGAAAAGGTTATTGCACACAGTGATGCGCCTGTGTGATGTTACAGAACATGCATAACAACCTGAGATGTCACAGAACATAGATAATCTTAGAGGGAGAGTCATGAAACAGAAAAAACCTCTGACAACATATGTGGTACATAGCAACCGACTATCGTGCAGTTATAAGTCTCAACACTATCATAAGAAATTAAAGCTGCACAGTAATTGGTTGCTATTGGCAACATAGGCAGGTTTTCATGAATCGCCCCCACAGCAAAATTACAGCTCATGGCGAAGAACTATAAAATGTCACAGTACAAGGATAATAAACACAATGTCATAATGCAAGGATGATGCACACAGTGATACTACAGAGCAGAAATAATAATAGTACCGCGACAATTGTCGGTGATGATAAAGTACAAATAACACACACTGAATTCCATTATATGGCAAATCATTGGGTTTTCTCAGATCCTAAGATCCTAGGTGCTACTGTATTGTTCATTCCCTGTCCCTTTGCTTATGTATACATTAGGAAATTATGAGGTGGTTGCTTTACAAGCAACTGAGTCTTAGAAAAACATTGTTCACTAGCTGCCAGCTTCCTGGGCCCCATTAAAATAAAAATAACTTCTACTTCCTTTTCTCCAGTCCCCGTCTCCAGCACTGCGTCCCTCCGGTCATATGTTGTCTTGCACTTACGAATGGGGATATCACTCCTGCAGCCACTGATTGGCTGCAGCGATCACGTGCCACTGATTTACATTACTGTTCAGAAGTAAACTGCTCCGAACAATTGTAAGTAGATGCATGCGACCAATCAGCCGCTGCTGCATTGACGTCCACATTCAGAAGTGCGAGAATGAAATCATTTTACCGGAGGATTGCATCGCTGGAACTGGGAACCAGAGGAAGGTGAGTATAGTTTTTTTTTGTTTCATTTTTAATGGGGCCTCTTTAAAAGTAAATAGTTTATTTTTTTAAATTGAATACTGCCAGTCTACAAAAAAAAAATTATACTCACCTCTGCTCTCACCTTGGATCCAGCGCTGCCCTATCCTCACCCTCTACCCGTCTTCTTCCAGTCTTCTGTCAATTGAGGTGTCACCACTACAGCGTTATTGTGCCATTGACTAGCATCTCCATTTGGAGCAGCTACTTCTGAATGGTGATGTCAGCCTATGGCATTTGCTGCTAATTAGTGACTGCAACAGTGACTGAAGACTTGAAGACCAGAAGGTAACAGAACACCATCGAAGAGGTGAGGACAGCACATCAGTGAATCCAAGGTGAAGTCACTGCCACAGTGGTCAACTCATATTCAAATAAATACAATTGTAGCTGTTAGGGACTAAACAAATGCCAGGTAACCCATGTGACTATAAATTTTAGGCGGCTTCCATACTTGAAAATTGTTATTACTTGGGTTATTAAGTTATTAAATTGGCTTATTGATGTATCCAGTCTGTTATTCACCCACATAGTACATCATGCAAAAGATGTTCCCAATTTTTTAGATTCAAAGCCAAAGAAGATAGATTGCCGCAAAATTATGATCAAAGTTTTGTACCTTTGTAATGCCGTCCTCCTTACAAAGAGCAATTTCTATCTTGATTAATGTGCTTTAATTGCATACAGTTAGAGATACAATCTGAACGCTCGTCTCTCAAGTTTCAGCTGTAGTCATGCATGAATTCCACTGTTTAGTAATGTTTTCAAGCCTTTAGATTGCACAGAAATGACTAGCTTTTCATTTCATGTTGATGCTTCTTTTGAGAGCATTAAATTGACAATAAAAAGGGAGCCAATTTTCAGTTTGCAGTTAGCAATTATACACAAGTCTTTCTAGTGACAAATGGAAAAATCACATGTTGCTCTTTCATCTTAATGTACAACTGACATTGATCAGCTGTGCTTTTCCAATATACGTACAGAAATTATAATATTAACATTTCCATTTTATTAATTTGAACATGCATTTATACATGTTAGGTCTGTGTGAGGACACTTGGATTCAAACAGAGCCAGTGTGTTAGGTGAAATACCAGGTAGTAATGAGTTACAGTAGTTGAGGTGAGAAATGATTAGGGTCTGGATTACTGTTTTTGCAATGAGGATGGAACATATACAAGAAGTGTATGGCAAATAAATTTAAAGTGCCTTTTTTACTTTTTTTGAGACATACAGTGGGGAAAATAAGTATTTGATACACTGCCAATTTTGCAAGTTTTCCAAACTAAAAAATATGTGGAGGTCTGTAATTTTTATTGTAGGTACACATCAACTGTGAGAGTCACAATCTAAATAGAAAATCCAGAAAATCACATTGTATGATTTTTAAATAGTTAATTTACATTTTATTGCATTAAATAAGTATTAGATCACCTACTAAACAGCAGGCTCTCACAGATCTGTTAGTATTTCTTTTAGAAGCCCTCCTACCCTTCACTCATTACCTGTATTAATTGTACCTGTTTGAACTTGTTACCTGTATAATAGGTACCTGTCCATACAATCAATCACACTTTAACCTCTCCACCATAGCCAAGACCAAAGAGCTGTCTAAGGACACCAGGGACCATATTGTAGACCTCCAAAATGCTGGGGTGGGCTTCAGTATAATAGGCAAGCAGCTTGGTGAAACAGCAACAACTGCTGATGCAATTGTTTGCAAATGGAAGAAACACAAGATGACTGTCAATCTTCCTTATTCTGGGGCTCCATGCTAGATCTCGCCTCACGGGGTAAGGATGATTCTGAGAAATGTCAGGAATCAGCCCAGAACTACATGGGAGGACCTGGTCAATAACCTCAATAGAGCTGGGACTACTTTGCAGGTATCTGTCAGGGTACTGTGAAAAAAGGTGCCCTGACGTGCGGCTCAGCCACGGTGACCCCAAAGGGAATAATAAAGCAAACATAGCGCTGCGTGGGCTATGTGTGTTCAATATTCCCCACGTTATATGCTTATCTTAGTCTACTACGCTATTGAGTCCCACAGGAAATGCATATGCCGTCAGGAAATAGAGCAAACGTACGTCAAAACAAGTTAGGTTCGACTGCCTAAAATGGTTTTGCACATGGAACAGGTGACGGACTAGGTAAAGGGTCTTTTCTCCATTGACCCTTGTGAGACACTTGATAATTTAGAATGTATATAAATAGATGCTTACACTGCCATCTATGTACCGGTGGTGAGAGATCCGTCCCCCTATGCGCTGGTGTGAGGAAGGAGGCATTACCTCCGAAACGTCATCTTACGCGCTCGGACACTAGGACTCCCTATGCGCCCTATGTGGTTGCAGGCATATGCAACCACTCTCTCTGTGCCAATGGATTTATGTATGAATTGCTGCTTTTTTCAAGCTATGTAAGTAAAATATCATACCTCATGGATTACAGGTTTCATATTCACAAAGAGAATTGAACCCGAAGAATTATATGGGCATTTAAAATTTTCATAAAATAAATTGTTTATAAACGGACTGGATTTGCTTTATTTTTTGGCTCACATAGAGCAAACGTAGCCCACACAGGAGGTAACAAACAAGCTTTGGTGAAATATTTGCACTGCTACTTCATTCTTACTCTATGAAACTGCACAAGGTAGTTGAGTACAGCGGCACACATCACGGTTTTTTTTGTGGTCAATATGGATCTTAGAGGTCATACATTTACCACTTATCCTGACCATTATTCAATTAGCCAAATCTATTGCCAACATCTAAAGAATGTAACCCATGCTTACATTTTTGATTTAGTAATCTATTATTAGACTTCATGCATATGGCAGCATAATAGCTTACATTAACACTACCATGCAAAACTTTATTTAGGTGTGGAAAAAATGGGGCAGAGTAAGAAGGTCTTCACATATAGAAATGTTAATAGTTTATTTTTTTATCAATTAATAAAAACTTAATGAACAAAAGAGAAATCTAAGTCGAATTAATATTTGTTGTGACCACCGTTTGCCTTCAGAACAGCATCAAATCTTCTAGATACACTTGTACACAGTTTTTTAAGGAACTTGACAGGGAGGTTATTCCAAACATCTTAGAGAAGTAACCAGAGACCTTCTGTAGATGAAGCTGCTCGGATCCTTCAGTCTCTTCATGTAATCCCAGAGCACCTGGATGATTTTGAGATCAGGACTCTGTGGGGCCACATCATCACTTCCAAGCCTCAGGCAGAGGTAGTCACACTATATATTGATTTCCTTTTGATTTCTCTTTAAGTCACCTTGCAATCTGTTATTTGTTTAAAATAAACTATGAACACTTCTGTATATGAAAACATTCCAATTTTGCAGCATTTATTTTCTCAGACTTGTCTAAAACTTTTGTACTTTACTAGAAACAACAAAGATAAGATTGGAACTTCATGTTATATGTGACAAGCTGTTCTGTTAGATATGGAAGTGTTATGTTACATACAGTAGAACAGCCTATCCTGTCCTTGCCACTAAATAAGAGGCTTACACTTAGAGTCGTGAAATAGCCATGTGAATAAACCCTTAAAAAGATTTACTGGCTATTACAAGTGACTTTATATATGAAAAACAAAAAAGGAGGAAGGGGGTGCCCTGGTGTACTAGTAAAAAGATCAGAAGGTACAATAAAGCTAATAGGGGTAGCACTCACCTATTAGGGTTGAGCAACAAGGAAGCAAAACTCTCACTGCAAGTAGCCTATATATAAAGTGCACACTGCTGCTTACCCCTCCTCCGCTGTTTGCCTTATCCAGGCTGCTGTCTCCTGCTTGATTCAAATTACTGCTGCTTTTGACCTCTTGGTAAGATGCTTCCTGCACAGAGAGCTGCCAGCAAAAGCTCCAGACACCAAATGCAAATCCAATGAAAGGAAATTCCAGCGGGTGCTCTTTTCACAAGATTTATTCCTTATAACGTTACAGGACAGTGTGAAATAGCATCCAAACGCTGACGCGTTTCAGGTCCCACAGGACCCTTGGGATTTGCATTTAGCCTATATATAGCCAGTGGCCATCGGTAGAGGGAGCTGGTGGAGGACACTTGGTTCAAGCAATGGAAAAGTTGCTCAGGATAAGCAAAACCGGAGAATGTAAGTATTCCGTACATTTATTTGGGTTTTAAAAAAACCCAAAAATTTTAAGAACAGCGGACAAGCGTTTTTTATGCTAAAATTGGCACTTAAATCAGGTCAATTTTTTTTTCCCAAAAGTTTAAATGGGGGGGGGGGGGGGGTTTAATATACTTATTTCCCCGACCCAATTTTTTTGTTTTAGACCAAGGGGGCCGGAAATTTTTCCCACTAGGGTATGCCCCCCTTTTTCCCGGATAGGCAAAAAACCTACTCCCAATAAAACCCCGGGGTGGGGGGAAGGCGATGTATTTTTAACATCTCCCAACCCCCTTTTTTTTTTTATACAGCTGAATTGAAGTTGCCTGCAGAGCAGATGTCCATAAAGTGCCACTGCCATTAGATATAATGACCATAGTCAAACCCCCTCCCACCCTACTGGTATGAAATATCCTTGCAATGTACCATAATATTAGAGTATGGAAGTAGCACTTAATACTTCTACACTCTTCTAAAGAGGTGTTTGCAGATCTCAGCTTTTCCGTCTTACTCTCTATTCTTACACTTCCGAGGCTGATCATTTTTAATGAATATGCTGGTAAGTCCTGTTGCCAATAGACTTTATGGTATTAGGAAGCATTGTCTTGTTACCTTTTGTTTTGCCTTTTATAAAATTTCCTTTCCCTAATTTTTTTTGGGTTATAAGAAAATTTTTTCCCTCAAATTTGGGGGGAAAATTTATGGTAAGTCTTAAAGTCCCCAAAAAATACAAATTTTTTGGGGGTTTGCGTCGGGATGGTCCGGTGCGTCTTAAAGTCTGAAAAATATGGTAAGTTAAAAATTTACTTTAATGCTGCGTCCTCTGATATGTTTACTATTCATAAAATTTTTGTAGGGAAAATTTTTACTTTTTAGGCTCTTCATTTCTAAAAAAATTTTGACCACATAAAACATTCAGTCAATAGACATACAGTTCACATGTGCTTACTGGACATACTTTTGATATGGGGGATCTTTTTTAATTTAAGGGGTCCTTAATAAAACTGAATGGGTTTTTTTTTTCAGGGGGAAATAAACCTTTTTTTTTGCCAAAATTTTTTTTGTTTCATGCTTTTATGACAACTGTGGGGTGGTGGGATGCTGAGTGAGAAAAAAAGTGGTAAACACCCAAATGTTGGTTTTCATTAAAATGAGTAAACAAAGCGTTTTGGCCAAAATTCTTCAGGGCCGGGCTCCCATCCAGAATTGAACTTTCATTTTTGTGTTTGAGGGGCCCCCCCCCCCCCCCCCCCCCCCGAGGCGGGAAGCTAAAAAACTTCCAAATTTAAATTTTTGCTTGCTTAGCATTCTGTCGTTTGCACAGAGAAGCACTGTGCTTATATGGGTGACTACTTTTGTACAAAGATATAGGGAAAACCAGCCAACTCAAATTTTGGGAAAATTTAACCATGAAAATACCCTTTAAAAAGGGTTTGGTTAGGGTTGATTTTAAAAGTCAGTTTAAGGGAAAAACCCCAAACCCTTTATGGCTTATGTAAACAAATTAGTAGAACATTACTAATGGGTAACAATTCACCTTCAAAGCAAGCGGCGACTGTCTGCATGTAGTGACCATGACCTTTCCTTGACACTTCTCAAACTGGTAGATCCCATACTGAATTATTTTTTGAAGCAAAAAAGTGTGGGCCCTCGCCTGTCCACTTTTGGTCAAGTTGCATTATCTTTGGGAATTTTTGAATCTTTACGGTTTAAAGATAATATAATTTGATCTGACAAATATTCTACCCTTAGGCAAGAAAGATAGAGAATATCATGCAAGCACAAATCACGACAAGGCCTTCAGGTCTTCTAAATGCTGCTTTTCTTGGACCTCTTGGCAAAGAATAGGGATATAGAATGTGAAGGTGCTTTTATCTCTCGATTACAAATATATATTGAAATGACCAGTAAGCAGATTCATTGTCATCATATATTAGCTTTAATTGTGTTGTGTCAAGGATAGATTGCTTGTTTAAAACACATGAAAGGGTTTGTGATTTTATTTGAGCCTCTCTGTATTATGTGAAAATACACCAGGAGAACATTAACAAGCATTGCAGTAGCCGGCGGCTTCCCATCTCATGGTGACAAAAGGGGCAGATACTGAAAACCCCCAAAATTAAAATTTTCTTTATTTTTTTTTGTCCCTTTTTTCAGGAAAAATTAAACAAATTTTTCAGGGAATATGTATAAAAATCCATTATATATCGCCCCCGGCATTGGACTCATTTGCCACCTTCCTGCTAAAGCTGTATGTTACAGTTGTTGCATATTGAAATATGAATGTATTGTTCTTTAGCAAAAAAAAAAATATTTGGTTAGTGCATTTTGGAATTTCTATTGGTGATTTTTTTCTTAAAGAGGTTTTGCCACAACGTAAAATTGACGTGGGAAGCTTGCAAATGAAACAACAAATATTTTCACTATTCATTATTAATAAAAATTCTGAACCGTTTTTGTCTTAGCTGCTCCTTTAGTGATCCATTGTTTACAGCTCGTCTCCAGGAGATACAACCAGGGCTGAGAGCTCCTCAGTCCTGGTCGCACATGCTCAGACATCACCTCACCTCTCAGGCAGCTACTGAGTGTTCAAGCCCCAGGTGCTGTCACTCTACTCCTGTCCTCTGTACTCCTTAGTAATTAGTCAAACAGTGCAAATAAATAAGACAGAAACCTCAATCAGGTTTGTGCATTGATAAAGAGAAAAAAAAAGAGATAGGTTTGGTTCCTGCAGGGATTTGAACCTAGGACCCTTGTGTTGTGAGGCAAAAACTTTACCACTCAGCTACCCACAATGCTTTACATAAACAGACCCTTCTTTGACTAGAGAGAGGAAAGGCCTGGTGATGTCAGCCTGCTGGGTCACATGATATGCAATTCAAACAAATCACACATGCCCCCTTCTGAGCACACAGAGCTCAAGAGCTGGATGCAGGAGGTATGAAATGAGATTGTGGCAAAACCCCTTTAGCTTTTTGCTACTGTATAATTTTGCGGGAGGTCAGACATTACCGTCTTGTAGTGTATTCTAGTTATATCCTTGTGTAATGCTATAACTTGTATTTCATATGCATTTTGAAGACAATATTTTGCCAGTGTAGCAAATATTTCAAACAGACCAACATAGTTTTGACTCAAAAAAACTGTAGATTCAATTCTGAACAAGGTTGAGTCAACGTTCAAGATGAATCTTGTTTAGTTTAAAAGGAATGTATCACTAATATTATTTTTACCAATTAGAACCAAATACTGACACACATTGCTTTCTTCTTAGCTCTTTTTATTTTTTTCTGATTGTAGATTTTTTCATTCACTTTTATGTATATCATTATGGGGACAGCCATCTTGCCTGAGCTACTGTCAAATTTTTTTTAAGAGGTTGTCTCACTATAAGGATTACTTTTTATGTTAAAGATCTTGCAAAAACAAGTTACTTTGCAATATGTGTCCATTAACAGTGTGCTATCTATTCTGAGATATTCCCTCTTGTATGGGCTGCATCAGCTCCTCACTATAGCTACAGACCTGTTCAATCTCTGATGACAGGCTGACAGCACTTGTTGCTATAGCTACAGACCTGGCTTCTACTGCAGCCTCGTAGAAGTCAGTAAACACGCCCCTGAATTCAAAATGAAACCAAGAAAACAGAACTGAGGTAAGAGGAATCAATGTAGTGAGACAACCCCTTTAAAGATGTATACTATACCCTACATTATGAACAGGTGCTGACTCATTGACTTGTATGGGATAGATTTCTAGGGTGGGCGGGGTGAGAGGTTGAGCTGTGGTCATCTCCTATTGTGTAAGCTTGTTTTATCTTTATATTGATGCCACCTTTCATTGTAATTCTGTCTGTGATGATATAGATGAGACTGCTGAGCCTATATTTGGGTTTAGAGGCCAAGTAATAAATGTAGGATTTTAGAATTCTTTTATTTAATAGGAGGAATGCATCTTTATGTGTGTGTTTTTTCTATGCATTTGTGCGTGCTTTGTCTTTATTTGATGATTTTTTAATTATCTTTTTTGCTTGTTTTTGTTCTTGCATTTCCTGCATGTGCAGATCAAAGATTAAAAATGTTGGATCCAGCACTCCCTTATAAAAATTTAATTTATTCCATATCCAAAAATATAAAACAGTTGGATAACACAGGGCCAGGGCATAATCAGAGCTGACGCTTTTCGATCCGAAGATCTTTGTCAAAGCTGGGAAAATGTCATTATATCTATCATTATATATGTCATTATAACATGTCATTATATGCACAGCATGTATTCATGTGTACATTTTCTTCAAGTGGCTTCATGCATTTTTTAGTACACCCAACTTCATTTCGTTAGTTGCATTTTTGGGGCATAACACGTGAGAAATGCACCAAATTATATGCCAAAAAAGTGTACACATAACTAGTGTGATTGTTAAAATCCCCGTAAACTCTCTAATATGAAAATACACACGTTGAAAACACACCAGTGCATTGTCCAGCTCTCCCATTTTTTACACGCCACTTAGCGCATCAGACAGTGCGCTAAAAATCCATCCATGTGCCTTATACATGTGTTCCCTATATTTACTATTTTGCCATAGGCAAACTTAAACTCTATCAGTTCTCTATCTATAAAACACTAAAACATAACTTTTATTATATATAACACTAAACCTCTATACACTGATAGAGTTTAAGTTTGCCTATGGAAAAATAGTAAATATAGTGATAAAAAGTCACTCTCTGTTCTCTTGTGAAATTCCCATTGTTTTGGAGACTATTTGATACATGTGTTTTCCCATATACACTCACCGGCCACTTTATTAGGTACACCTGTCCAACTGCTCGTTAACACTTAATTTCTAATCAGCCAATCACATGGCGGCAAATCAGTGCATTTAGGCATGTAGACATGGTCAAGACAATCTCCTGCAGTTCAAACCAAGCATCAGTATGGGGAAGAAAGGTGATTTGAGTGCCTTTGAACGTGGCATGGTTGTTGGTGCCAGAAGGGCTGGTCTGAGTATTTCAGAAACTGCTGATCTCCTGGGATTTTCACGCACAACCATCTCTAGGGTTTACAGAGAATGGTCCGAAAAAGAAAAAACATCCAGTGAGCGGCAGTCCTGTGGGCGGAAATGCCTTGTTGATGCCAGGGGTCAAAGGAGAATGGGCAGACTGGTTCGAGCTGATAGAAAGGCAACAGTGACTCAAATACCCACCCGTTACAACCAAGGTAGGCAGAAGAGCATCTCTGAACGCACAGTACGGCGAACTTTGAGGCAGATGGGCTTACATGCAGCAGAAGACCACACCGGGTGCCACTCCTTTCGGCTAAGAACAGGAAACTGAGGCTCCAATTTGCCCAAGCTCATCGAAATTGGACATTAGAAGATTGGAAAAACGTTGCCTGGTCTGATGAGTCTCGATTTCTGCTGCGACATTCGGATGGTAGGGTCAGAATTTGGGGTCAATACACATGAAAGCATGGATCTATCCTGCCTTGTATCAACGGTTCAGGCTGGTGGTGGTGGTGTCATGGTGTGGGGAATATTTTCTTAGCACTCTTTGGGCCCCTTGGTACCAATTGAGCATCGTTGCAACACGTTGAATCTATGCCACGAAGAATTGAGGCAGTTCTGAAGGCAAAAGGGTGTACCTAACAAAGTGGCCGGTGAGTGTATATGAATAGGACCCTTATAATACTTTTTTGCAGCGCATTTTTATCCTGATGATCGTGCAATTAAAATCATGGGAATCCATCCTTAGACAGTATTAGTAAATGTGCCCCAATTGCTGACTGTGTTCTCCTTGATCCAATCTTTCATGTCCCCCCCACACACATGTAACTAGTACATTAGGAAACTTCAGAGTATAGGTTTTAAAATCAGGTAAAATTGGCCTGGCGTCAGCTAAAATTCATATATTGAAAGGCAAATCTATTTTACTGAAGCTGCAGTGCCTGAGGGCCTCATCCATTAAAAAATGAGATGACTTTTCTTTTATGTGGGAAGTTGTGGGAATTATTGTATATTAAAAAGAGTATTGTGTGCCAAAACATTCTCCTCTGTACAAACCTTATTTTCTTAACAGGAGTGACTGTCACGCAGCCTCACATCATGCACAAGAGCGTCTGTGGGAAACTCTGTGACAACAATGACTAATCAGACGTACTCCGTTCTCTCTGCATTTAAAGGGCTTAGTTAGATAAGCTGATATCATGCAAATTCCTCACATCAGTTTTTATTAAGTCCACTGCTAATTGTTCATTTACTTGTGAAGCTTGCCACCTAGCAACAGCCTTTCTAAATGCCTGCAAATCTTCCGTAGAACAATAGCATGCTGTCAAATCTGAACATTCATAGGAAAAAAAGGATCATGTTAATTTAAAGAGAGAAAATCGATGAGAAAACTAGTAGCCGATCTAGAAGGCTTTATACAAGCCTTAAAGGGAATGTGTCATCAAAAAATGAGTCTTTAAGTCCCATTGTTATGTTAAACACATTTTTTAGGAATTGTTGGTTGTTGTTTTTTATTTTCCAGATCACTTTCAATATTTTTTAATAATTCTTAAGTCCTGCAGTTTTCACTTTGGCCACTAGTTCAAATAATTGTCTGACACTTCCTGTTCTGTAGAAAAAGATTCTCAGTTGTCTGCTCAAGTGGACACTCTTTTTCTACTATTTTAAAGTTAAGGTTTGTTTGTCATTAAAGGTTCTTGAACTGAGTCGATTGTCAAATGATCTGTCTTTTACAGATTACTCTGTAGTAAATGATATGTCTGAAAGAGTAAAAACTATTTTCTATAAAACTAGGGTTCTTTCCAACAATGTATTAATTAAATTAGCTGGAGGGACTTGGCAGCCTTTAACCTCTTTTAGGATTAAAGGGAATGTGTCATCAAAAAATGACTCATTGTTTAAGTCCTGATTTTATGTTAAACACCTATTTTTAGGATTTTTTGGGATTTTTCATATCACTTTCGATATTTTTTAATAATTCTTGCCTTGCAGTTTTCACTTTGGCCACTAGGCCTTGTTTGCACTGCTTTAACAGCAGTCAGAGAGATGCTTTACAGTAGCTTCATGCACATAGGAGACTTAAGACTGACTCAGTCCCATTGACTTCTATAGGAGAGTTTTCTCGACATGATCTGTGACCTGGGAAGAAATCAGTGTGCAGGAAGGTGAAATTGTGAACTGTGACTATGTCCTCTTGTAACTGGTGGATCTTGTGTTATCTATTTACACTGGTGTCTCCTTTCAGTTTGACCTTCTTTGTGTTGATAATGAGCAGACAACTGAGAATCTTTGTCTACGGAACAGGGTGTCAGACTATTAGGCCTAGTGGCCAAAGTGAAAACTGCAGGACTTAAGAATTATTAAAAAATATTGAAAGTGATATGGAAAATTAAAAGAAAATATAACCAAAAATTCTTAAAAAATGTGTTTAACATAAAAACGGGAGTTAAACAATAAGTCATTTTTGACGACACATTCCCTTTAAGCCCTTTGTAATAAAAAAAACAAAAAATAAACTATTGAGAATGAGCTTCATAAAGGGTCATCTATATGGATGAGATTGCTTAAAGGATTTTATTCAGGAGTTTTCTTAAATATATATGGATATTAAAAGAACAGTCAGAAATCAATTGATGCATTTCAGATCTGCTGTGGATTAGTTGGGAAATAGATATATGAAAGTACAATCAGCTTCCTTTAGAGACAAGCTCAGGATCAATACATGGATGTTTTGCAGCATCGCTTCAGATCATCTTTTTCATAACTCTTGTAAGCAGTTTTTCGCTGCAGAGATAATTGTCAAGTTATTAGCTTGTATAGTATGAAATTAGGATTCCACTGATGGCGTCTCTGCAATTACAATTGCACAACATAATATCACCGTTCCTGATCTTGTCCTGGAATTTTTATTTATTTATATAGTTTTCATATATAGTATAATGCTTCTCATGTGTATCTGGGCTTTATTGATATTCCTGTACTTACCAGCGATCATAGTGAGGTTTTGGATGCTCCCCTGGAGGTGCAGAATTGTTTGTACTTCACTGGGCTAAATGGACGAAATCCAACCTTGATATTCCATAAATGGATTCCTGCAAGCTACATGTGAACCTAGGATAACTACATCCAATAGAGTGCGCTGTGGAGCACCTCAGCTCTTTCCCCATAAGTCTTTGCTTTATGCAAAACAGTCAGTGAGGTCTGAATAGCAAGTAAACCCTTGCACCGACCAATTTATTGGTTCCTCTCCTCAAGGAGAGCTTTTTCCCCTTTTGAAGCCACTCTTGCCTCTCACCCAACCAACCAGTAAGTTATACACTGCACTGATGAGGGGCAAATACCCCGAATCAGTTGTCTGGTGTTGAACTTAACTGCTTTGGTGCAACCCCATTTAACCTAGCTTGGCTCCTGCGAGCTACATGTGAACTGAGGATAACTACATCCAATAGAGTGCGCTGTGGAGCTCCTCAACTCTTTTCCCATAAGCCTTTGCTTTATGCAAAACAGTTAGTGAGATCTGAATGGCAATTAAACCCTCACACCGACCAATTTATTGGTTCCTCTCCTCAAAGAGAGATTTTTCCCTTTATGTAGGAAATCCAGTCTAAATGATCTCTAATATAGACATGTATAGCTGTAGAGGTGCAGAGGTAGCATCACATATGGGCCCCAATGCACAGAAAAATGTGACCTCACATGTATCTAGGATATATCAGGATATTATTTTGACTGGATTTTTCCCTTTAATGCCTAGAACAAACTTGTTGTTCATACAAAATGGCCAACATGGCAAAGTATAAGTATTCAATTACTTTATATACAGTTTGTCCAAGCTAGATTAATCCAATGTTGTCCATTATGGCCATCATTTAGAGAAGTTGTCTGGTTCTTTTTTTTTAACTAATTTAAACTAATTTAAACTGGTGCTGCGGCTAGAAAAAAAGAAAAAAAAAACGGATGCCTCAGTCCTCACCTCCGTCTCGCCTGCTCTTCTTGGTGCTGACCCTTAGAATGTCACTGTTACAGGTGGTCATGTCTATCGCCTAACTTTACTGTTTTGAGCCCTTCACTTCTGAATGATGATATCAAAAAGTGTCATGTGACCATGGCACACCGTTGATTGTCATTGTTATGTTCAAACTATTGGACCTCGGCAGCGCTAGAAAAGATACTAGTTATTTCATTTTCTAACTACAGCACCAGCTTAAATGAATAAAAATAGATCAGATTGGACTAGAGCAGTAGGGCAATGACAAGAGCAATACATGAAAGGATAATTGGTTAATCTCTTTCTGCTCTGTGCAGGTTTCCAGCTATCTTCACGCCACGTAAATGGCAATGAAAGTGCAATACATGAAAGGATAATGGGTTAATCTTTTCCTGCACTGGGTTTCTTCACACTTATCAGGTCCAGCTGATGGCACTTACATCTCTCAGACCATAGCTGGCCTGGAAGAAGAACCATCAAGCACTCATCTCATTGCTGTGCTATCGTAACTCACAGAGAAATTATAAAAAAAACTAACACCCAATTAAAAGAAAAAAAGTCAACATAATAGTCGCATATTGCTTGTTAATATGTGAAAAGAAAAATAGTGATGGTAGTTTCTCTATAACTATTCTGGAAATGAAGATAGTCCTTCTAGTTGTATGGATTTTGATTATTCCTATCCTAGAAGAAAAAAAAAAGATACATTTATGGTGGATTCTCATTGAGCTATGGCTTTAATACTGATCTAGATAGAGCTTATCTGTCTATAGAGTTATCTCTGTGGTGGTACATCAGAATTAATATGTTACATAGTTTGTAAGGCCGGAAAAAGACAGCTTATTTTTTGCTAAAGTGTTGATTGAGAGGAAGGCATAACCCCCATGAGGTAGAAGCCAATTGTCCTTCTTTTAGGGAAAACATTCCTTCCCGACTCCAATCTGGCAATCAGAGTAAATCCCTTGATCAGCAACCTTTTTTCCAGAATCCTAGTCACTATAACTTGTTATATTATCACACTCTACACTCTTGTTAGTGAATTCACCATGACAAGTTCCTCTGGCAGAGAGTTCCACAGTCTCACTGCCCTTACAGTAAAAAATCCCTTTCTATGTTTATGTAGAAACGTTTTTATCTCTTGGTGTAGAGGATGCCCCCTTGTTCTGGATACATTCCTGGATATAAATAAATCTGGTGAGAGATCTCTATATTGACCCTTAATATATTTATACATATTTACTATGTCCCCCGAATTGTACTCATTTTAGGGGGAAAAAAATCCTTCCCCACTCCAGTCTGGCAGAATAAACCCCTGGATCAGAGACCCTTCTCCAGAATCCTGGTCACTATAACTTGTTATTTTATTACGCTCTAGAAATGCATCCAGACCATTTTTGTTATTGAAATTACCATAACAAGTTCCTCTGGCAGAGAGTTCCACAGTCTCAGTGCTCTTACAGTAAAGAATCCCTCTCTATGTTTATGTAGAAACTTTCTTTCCTTAAGACGTAGATGATGCCCCCTTGTTCTAGATACAGTCCTGGGTATAAAAAGATCTTGGAAAAGATCTCTATATTGACCTTTGATATATTTAAACATATTTATCATGTCCCCCTGAAGCCAAAATTTCTCTAAACTAAATAACCCTAATCTTTCTGGGTATTGCAGTCCAGCCAGTCTTTGTATTATGTTTGTTGCCTGCCTTTGTACCTGTTCAAGCTCTACCATTTCCTGTGAACTGGTGCCCAAAACTGTACACAATATTCCATGTGTGGTCTAACCAGTGACTTGTATAATGGGAGAATAATGTTCCCATCATGTACATCTATGCCCCTCTTAATACACCCCATAATCCTGTTTGCCTTGGCAGCTACTGCCTGACACTGGCTGCTACAATTAAGTTTACTGTCCACCAGGATTTCCAAGTCCTTCTCCATGTCACTTTTACCCAGTGTTTTGTCATTTAACATAAGGATTTTTTATTTTATTTTTTTTACCAGGAAAGGCTAACTAATTATATCTGAAGATTTGTAAAAAAAAAACGTTCTTAGTGTGATCTCAGGTCTCCCAAAACTTTGGTGTCTTTTGTCAGTTGTTGCAGCCCTCGACTCTGTGAAATTTTTTTTTTTTTTTTTGTGTGTGTGATGTCTTGGTACATTTTAAATTTGGTGCAAGGTTTATTGGGCAGGTGGGTCAAACTGCTTTATAGGCAACCAAACCCTACACTGCGGTAAGTGGTTGAACCACTTCAGTCTAAAAGATGTTTTCTCACGATGCAATTTCACAGACCGCTATATAATCCCACATGCTGTTCAGGCTGTGGCTAGGTCTATAGGACTGCTTGACACACCAGCTCTGCTGTTCCTAGCTATTCCTGTTACACAGACATAAGTGCAAGAGATTTATAAAGTGTATTGCACAGGCTCCAGAGCATTTAAGAGTGTTTACTTAGGTAAAGGAGAAGCTTTCAAAGTCCCCTGCTAGAGATGAGACTCTGCAGAAGGTGACTCATCATGGTCAGAGTGAATGACTGACTGTAGCTTAGAGCAATAAGATCAAAGAGAGCAGGGAGAGAGATTGTTGTAACCAGAGTAACTTGTGTACTCTAAGAGGAGATAAAATCTTCTTTATCTGCTGAACAAACAGAAATCAACAAAGCAATGTATTTAGAAAAAGTCTTCAATTATCTGGCCCTACATGTTAAAAGCCAATCATTGTACTAAGAAAACTCCTTTAAATATTTTACGGCGAGGTACTAGAGTAAATTTCTATTCAAGGTGACAGCAAGCGTTTGTAAAAAATCTTTTTTATTCCATAAGAAGGGTGTCTATAGCCTTTAACCATCCCACCTCTGAGCCTTCCTTACATTGATTTCAATTGGTCTATAACATTCTGTCGGCCTAAATGTGTTTAGTCGAGTCAAGGTATATGGGGTTGGCAGACAGTAAATAAAGCACCAGGGCCCAGGAGCTTCAAGTTACGCCTCTGCTTTTATAAAGTGGTATTTTTCATCATAGCATGAAGCTAGGAAAAAAAAAGTTATTGTGGGTGGGAAAATCTACCAATTTATTGCTCAGTGCATTGTTTGGGCTGGACTGCAAAGCAACTGTTTGTCCTACCAGCTGTCATTGGATTGATCTCATGTCACTAATTAATTGATGACAGCATAATTACCACATGTAATAAACTCAGCCAAATCCCCTACAAGCATGAGTTTTTTTCATCCTTTTCTCGAGACACCCACATAATGTACACTTCATTGTTATACTGAGCACAGTGATTCCTCTGGCCAGTAACTCAATGATCTGTTTATTGTATTTGTTTTTATGGCTTTTCCAATATTGCATCTAACAGGGATCGGCACATAGTAAATGTAATGATGCTACAGAATTAGAACCTTCCTGAAATTGATCTTTTTAAACATACAGAGTGTTGGGTGTATAAATCTCAAAGACTCATTGACAGAACACAGTCTTTCCTGTAAATTTGCTGCCGGTGACAATGCCTAGCACTGGAGACTCGGTTTCTGTTGGTTTCAATTTAAAGGGGTTGTCTCAGTACAAGGATTGCTGCTTTTTATGTTAAAGATCTTGCAAAAACAAGTCACTTTGCAATATATGCCCATTAACATGTCATTACCTATTCCTAGGTATCCCCTCTTGTGTGGGCTGCATCAGCTCCTCAGGTCACTATAGATACAGACCTGTTTGATGTCTCCTGATAGGCTGCCAGCGCTGGTTGCTATAGCTACAGACCTGGCTTCTACTGCAGCCTAGTAGAAGCCAGTAAACACGCCCCTGAATTCAAAATGAAATCAAGAAAACAGGACTGAGGTGTGATGAATCGATGTAGTGAGACAAACCCTTTAATGTTATGTGAGTGGCAACGATCTGATGGTCCAGAGCTTAGGACCTTCATGAATGGTTGATGGCAGAGCAGCGAACATTTACCATATTAAAATATCTACTATTTACACTTTGTCGTTCATCATTTAAGATAAAACTAAAATTAAATTTACGCTTTAAAATCAGCTTCCAAATCTGTTTCAAAAAACGCCTGATTAGAGGTGTTTTTTAAGCGTATTTTGTGGCGTATTTTGAAAAACTATCTCTACTGTTTCCTATGGGGATTTACGAGCAAAAAATGGCTCAAGAATTGACGTCACTTAGTTTTACGGCCGTAATTGCATACAAAAAATGGCTCGCAATTCCGCTTGTGAAATACGCCCTGTGTGAACAAGGCGTATATTATATTAGGGAATGTTCACAAGGCGTCATTTAGAATGTATTTTTGGCCGTAATTGCGCTGCAGTGCGCCCTGAAATACGTCCTGTAATAACAGTAATCATAGCTCTCATAGACAGATATGATTACCTGCCGTCTTCCCCGCTGCGTATTGTCACTTCTTTCCGGCATTTATGCGGTGGGGATAATGAAAGTGAATGATCAGCGAATTCTTCTAAACACAAGGCATCTTGCGGCGCGCACAGCTATGCCCCGATTGTCGCCGTATGAACATACCCTTCTAGTCAATGAAGGAAGATTTGAAGCTTGGCTGTGGCTGTGTCGTTTTTCATTGCAAAAAACGCCTTATAAACATACCCTTAGACAGTGCCAGTATTACACATAGAACTACATTAGTACTGTATGTATCTTGGTAACTAGATGAATGAAAATGTTTTCAATTTTTTTTGCTGCCCTATCTTAGAGCAGTAGGTAATAGAAATTCAGCATCAAATCACATAAACTTATATGTCACAGAGCACCGCTTCTCTCCTGCTCTCAGCAGCATAAACCACCTAACAGGTTCCCTTTAAATAGCAGTTTACTAATGCATTGTGGTAGTTTCATACAACAGATTTTATGTAAAAACCTAGGGCGACATGTATGATCTAGGCGCATAGAAGTGAGTTCTAATTAGCTTAAAGGGAACCTGTCACATAGGTTATGCCCCCCTTGATGAGGGCATCACAAGCTAGTGTCAGACCTGCTGTTTCCAGCGCTGTGTCCCTTAGGCTATGTCTACACTGAACAGAAAAACGTCCGTTTTTTCAGCTTTTTTCGTTTTCTAAAAAACGCTGGAAAAACGACTGTAATCATCTCCCATAGACTTCTATTGTAAAACCCTCCTGCTGTCTACACTGAGCTTCTTTTTTCTGCTCGTTTTTTTTTACTGGACGTATTTTGCAACATGTTCTAAAAAACGCCAGAGCCGGGCAGAAAATTTGCTCAGGAGTCTATGGAAAGCGCCGGACTTCTTTTGGCGCGTTTTTTGGCGTTCGGGGTTTTTTGCTGCGATTTTTCAATGAAAACCCTCCCAGGAGACCCAAGTCCCACCTATAAGTGGGTGTAGCAAAGGTTATTCATTATCAAATCTGCATACTAGTGTCTAATGTGTCCTTGTTTGTACCTTTTGTAATCAAATGATCATGCTTTGGTTGCTAACGATTTTTGCGCAATTCATATTTTTTTGCTAAAAATACGTTATTTACAGATTTTGCCGTCAGAATCTGTTTTTTTACAGATTTTGATGCTAAAATCCTTTTCTAAACATATTTTGGTGCTAATAAAGTTATCTGCTACTGATGATGAAAATACGTTTTTTACGGATTTTGGCGCCAGAATACGTTTTTTATGGATTTTGGCACCAGAATACGTTTTGTTTTTAAAAACGGAATTTTGGCGCCAGAATACGTTTTCTTACGGATTTTGGCGCCAGAATAAACGGGTTATTTTAAACGGATATTTGGTGGCGCCAAAAATACGGTTTTTACGGATTTTGGCGCCCAAAAACCGGTTTTTTACGTTTTTTGGCGCCAATAATTTTTTTCAGATTTTTAACGGTTTTCTGTACGCCAGAATACGTTTTTTAACGGATTTTGGGCAAAAATCCTTTTTTACGTTTTTTGGCACTAAATAATTTTTTTTTACAGATTTTAGTGCCAATAACGTTATCTAGCCTCTGACGCTAAAAATACGTTTTTTTTACGGATTTTGGCGCAGAAATAAGTTCTTTTACTTTTTTGGCACTAAAATAATTTTTTTTACAGATTTTAGCTCCAATCACGTTATCTATCCTCTGACGCTAAAAATACGGGTTTTTTTACGGATTTTGGCGCAAAAATACGTTTTTTTACTTTTTTGACACTAAAATTATTTTTTTTTACTGATTTTGGCGCTACTAACGTAATCACACTTCTGACGCCAAAATAAGTTTTTTTATGGATTTTGGCGCAAGAATCCATTTTTTATGGCTTTTGAGGCAAAAATCCGTATCTTTACAGATTTTGGCGCTAATAAAGTGATCTAGCTTTTGACGCAAATAAATAAATTTTTTACGGATTTCGGCGCCAGAATCCGATTTTTGACGGGTTTGGGGCTTAGTTCAATATCTTTAAAAATTTTGGCGCTAATAAAATGATCTCGCTTCTGAAACTAAAAATATTTTTTTTTACGGAATTTGGCGCATTAAAGCGTTTTTTGGGATTTTGCCGCTAAAATCCTTTTCTTTACAGATTTTGACGCTAATACATTTATCTTGCTGTATGCAAAGATAATGTGGGTTTTTGTGGATTTTGGTGCAAAAATCTGGTGCAAAATTTAATAAAGCAGTAGCACGCAGCAGCAGCACACAAAGGACAATGTACTCACAGTGGCTACAGTGATCTAAAGGAAGTGACTACTTAACATGTTAACTCCACCTGTAGGGTGTAGTTTACATCCAATGGCTTAATTTGTGCATACATTAAACAGCAGAGCAAAGACGCTCCAAAAAAACGCTTCAAAAAAACGCTCCAAAAAAAAAAAACGCACCAAAAAACGGAAGATTTTTCAGCTGCTTTTGACAGGCAGTGGACAGAAAACTCAGTTTCATGAACGTTTTTAGTAATTCATTTTCAGGTCGTTTTTTGTCCACTGCAGTGTAGACACAGCCTTATTCTGTACGATGCTGTAGTTTTAGAGCATTTACCCCTCAAATCTTCATGAGTAGGTGTTAGCTCCGCCCACCAAAGGCTAGCCCCGCCAATGACAGTTATTCACATGTTTCTACCTATTCAAAGTAATAGGTTTATCAGTTGAGGTGGGCGTGGCTAGCCTCATGTGGGCGGGGTTTGAAAAAAAACTGACTCTTCGAATGACTCTTCAAAACTGCAGATTTGAGCATTAAATACATGAAAACTACAGCATCTTACAGCAGGTCTGTCACTAACTTGTGCTGCCCTCAGCAAGGTGGGCATAAACTATGTGACAGATTCTCTTTAAAAGCAGTGTAGAATGGGGCGGAAGGTATGAGCCTGTTCTACTGCGGGTCATAGGTTCAGCACTTTCTAGTTCCACTACGACAACTCAGGCTCAGGTAGATAACTTTTTACTTAGTCTGGCTGTTCCAGTAGTAATGGGTCTAGTTTTGGCATCCTCCAGTCATAAATGTGTAGAATCATATGGTTGTGGTGTGACACACCCCCGGAACGCCACCACATCTTGTTCGCATTACAAAGTGCAGTGGGCTCCGCACAATGTGCCTAATTTTGGAGTGTACCTGCTCATAAATCAAGAGAACAGGGCTGCACCAGTTTTTGGGCTGAAAGAATACCAGAATACTGACGCAGGCCCGTTCATACGTGTGGACGCTGTGGCAGAAGAGGCAATACTTCTGCTTTCTAGTGGTGGATTTCACTACTGTTTTAGTGCCAGTTTAGCCCCATTTAAATGGAGAAAATCCACATCTTGGCTATTCAGTACAGAAAATCCACAGTGGAATAAATCTGCACTGTAGTTCAGAGTGGAAGCTATGGCAAAGATCCCATTGAGATCTGTGTCAGAATCTGCATGGGTAAAATTTTGCTTAAAAATACCCCTCGGGTATATTCATGGTTTCAGTTATTTTTGTCCCTTTCCTCCGAATGGAGGTTGCAGAAACCCATGCACTTTGCACCATGATTAGACCTGGTTTTTAACCTCAGAAACTGTTGCAACAAATCTGATGCATATGAATAAGACCTTAATATTTAAAAATGCAAAAAAATATTTTTTTGTTTGATTTAGAAATTGAAGTTCGTTGTGGTTGACTCTTTGCAGCAACTTCTATAGCAAATCCATGACGGAAGACGGCTAGGCTGTATAGTAGTAAAAGGTATAACTTTGCAAGTAGTTCAGTACTTGTGCTACCATGACATTATATAAATATTCACCTTCCTCCTGGTACTTGCCTTTAAATATAAGATGACCAATCAAAGAACATCATTTCCTTGGACCTGGAGACCTAGCTCTGTGCGTTCAGTCCTGAAGGACTAAGTATGTGCTTTGCATTCAGATAGGGGTCATTTGATGTACATCTTCTTGGCTGCACATGACTCTACTTTGCCTTTGAAACTGTTTTAAAATTCATATTTCTGTCTGTTTCAAAATTTTCTCTAGGATGCAAAGTTTGTAGAAGAACGACGGAAGCAGCTCCAAATTTACTTAAGAAATGTCATGAACAAAGTCATACAGACAGTGCCAGAGTTTGCTGCCAAACCTAATAAAGAATGCTTAATACAGCTCATGCCCTTTTTTACGTAAGTGGCTTCTGTTTTTTAATTACCTTAAATTTGTGCTTGTCAGATGTGAAGCGAATGTTGACAATTTGTAAGGTGGACTGGTGCTCATGTACGCAGTTCCTCTGAAGTTTTTAATTAGGTGCGCAGTGGTTGATAGCACTGACACTGTGTTCCTAGAGCTTTGGAAATCACATTTGCACAGTGGCAGATGTGAAGTCATATCACTCCATAAAGCTACTCTTGTATTACATTTTATGAGGAGTTTTTGGGGAAGCTCCTCATAAAGACTTATGACCGTGTTATCATGTTTGTGTGTTTACACTTCTCAGGGTATAAGCCCATAGACAATAATAGCCAAAATAAATGCTAAAAGAAATTTATAGAGCTCCTATTAAGTTCAGCACAAGCTGTATACATTCATATGAAATCAGCTCCACCCAGTGGTGACTCCATGCAGCAAAAATTCTGTCATTTTTTTAAGTCCCTAAAAAAGATCTCCCCTGTTAAGATCTATCCAAAATTAATCAGCACAAAATTATAAAACTAAATACAAATAGTGGGTGATAACTAGAATAAATATGTTGTGTATTTGTTGGTGCTCTCACTGGAGTTAGAGTCCATTCTTATTTTTGCTATGGTTCCAGTAATTTCTATGTTGGACACTAACTGAGTTTTTAATGTTGTCCAGAAGTACTCCACATCCCTACTGAATGGCAAATGAAGTTTAATGCATATAAAGGTCATGCACATGTGCTACAAAAGCTGCAGCTATGTTTTTAATGGCGTGATACTGGGTAGAACTATGGCTCAAAAAGACTTGGGGATATTGCTAGACATTAGTCTCAAATCTAGTGACCAATGTCAGTCAGCTGCTGCCAAGGCAAATACAATCATGGGTTGCAATATATGCATAATATGCTCAAGACACAAACATACCTTTGCCTCTCTGCAAATCACTGGTAAGGCCACAAATAGAGTATTGTTTAAGGTTCTGGGCACCAGAGTATAAGAGGACATAGCTGAGCTAGTGAGGGTGCAGAGAAAGGCCACCAAGTTGGTTCAGGGAGTGGGTGGGTTGCTGTAGCAAGACAGGTTATCAAACTTGGGGTTCTTCAGCTTGGAATAAAGATGTTTTTGGAGCAATTTAATTGCCATGGAAAAATATGTGAAAGGACAGTACAGAGATCTCTTGTATGATCTTTATACACCTAGGCCTTTAACAAAGACAAGGGGGCAACTAGAGGAAAGAAGATTTAACCATCATCTCAGACAGGGATCCTTTACTGTAAGAGCAGTGAGACTATGGAGCTTGCTGCCACATGAGGTTGTGATGACAAAGTTATTAAAGGGGTTTTGCCATGAAGGCATTTCATTCCTGATTTATCCAGCTTCAGGTTTCAGTATGCTCAAAAGGGGGGGGGGTGTTATATGTTTGAACTGCATATCATGTGACCGAACAGGCTGACATCAGCATGCCTTTCCCCACAGTGTGCTCCCTCTAGTCAAACAAAGGTCTCTTTATGCAAAGAGTTGTGTGTAGCTACAATGTAGCTGAGTGGTTAGCACTTCTGCCTTCCAACAAGGGTTCTAGGTTCAAATCCCCGTATGAGCCAAATGTGGAATTTTTTTTTTGTCTCAATGCACATACCTGATTGAGGTTTCTTTTTTCTTTTTATTTACTTGCACTGTTTGACTTCTTGGTAAGGAGTACAGAGGACAGGATTAGAATGACAGCACCTGGCGCTAAACAATCGCTTAGCAATGAGTCTGTGATTACTAGGCAGGGAATAGGCTGACAGGTGCCTGAGAGGAGAGGTGATGTCTAAGAATGTGTGGCCAGGACTGATGAGTTCTCAGCACTGGTCGTATCCCCTATGTACACTATGAATCATTAAGGTAGCAGCTAAAACAAAAATGGTACCAAATTTTTAATAATGATGAATGGTGAAAATGTTTATTATTTAATTTGCAAGCTTCATGGAAAAATCCCTTAAAACAGAATTAAGAGGGGCTTAGATGCCTTTCTTGAAAAAATATAATATCACATGTTATTATTACTAGATTCTGGATGTGCGAAGTTGATCCACGGATTCGTCTGATTTTCATATTTGGAGTTGGGAAGGAATTTTTACTCTTGTATGGGGACAATTGGCATCTGCCTCAAAGGGGTTTTTCACTTTCTTGTGGATCAATACTGTAGGACTTGATGGGTGTGTCTTTTTTCAGCTTTATCTACTATTTTACTACTTGGTTCTTTAGCTAAAGGCCAATTTACTACAGAATAATGAAATAAAGGAGAAAGGAAAAGGCCTTGTTTAAGTCATGTCATCCCCCTTTTGCCCTATTTGTTGGCTTCATGCAAGTGCTATTTATTTGCATTTTTGTTAAACAAAAAAAAAAAATATTACCTAAATTATATGGCATTCTGACTGCTATATCTATGATTATGTTAAAGGGGTTGTCACACTACAAGGATTGTTTTTTTTATGTTAAAAATCTTGCAAAAACAAGTCACTTTGCAATATTTGTCCATTAACAGTGTCCTACCTATTCTGAGATATCCCCTCTTGTATGGGCTGCATCAGCTATACAGTTTGCTATAGCTACAGACCTGCTTCATCTATCCTGAGAGGCTGCCAGCACTGGTTACTATAGCTAAAGACCTGGCTTCTACTGCAGCCTAGTAGAAGTCAGTAAACACACCCCTGAATTCAAAGTGAAACCAAGAAAACAGGACTGAGCTAAGATGAATCAATGTAGCGAGACAACCCCTTTAAGTCAATGTATGTTGAACTGTTTTACACATTGTTGTAAATCGTTTTCATGTTGCTATATACAAAGTCTATGTTTGAAACAGTTTCTCCACATAATACTTCAGGTTTACAGCTACATTCATAAATATTGTAATTTGAATTAAAGCTAGTTAAGATACTACTATGCTATTAAAATGTAATATGTGATATAATGTAGCCATATAACAAAGAGTCCCGAATTCCCTGATTTACATTCCATAGTTAATGAGGTAAGTTAATTGATTACCATCACTTAATGAAAGGTTGCCTTTGACAGAATGAAGGTTGACAGGGTCAGATGTCTCCTGACGGATATACATTGACAGGACTGTCAATATGTTTGGCATGCGATCAGAACACTAAGTAGTGTCTTGAAAATGTCACCTTTTTAATTTCCAGTGTGGTTATTGGACACACTGGATAAGACATAAGTTCTAATTACTTTCAGCTTTAATGTGAAATATGAACAATGGTATCCCAATCAGCCTCAAATTATTCATCAAATTTGCCATATGGGTCATAGTGGTCTATATATGTCCAATTATAAAGCAGTCCCTGATGCTGGATACTTCATCTAGTGGCGAATATAACATGTTATGCAACAGTATTTTAACTTCTTAATGCAAAATTATATCCTTGCATAGTATTTGGGGGGAGGGGGTTGTAGTTTCTGCAAAAATACATACATATACTACATGGTGGTCAGATGGGCACAGGTAACTGCAGGTATTTATCAGTGATTGACAGCTGGACTGTAGCAGGAGGCATTGGAGATCACTCTGATCCTGATCTTTTTAACCACGGTCATCAGAAGCATATTCTTTCACCCACTGGGGCCCTGAAACAGCATGTCATGGTCGTCATGGCTGTATGCTTGTTAGTTTAGATAGACTGTTAGTGTATTACTTATAGACAATAATGTTTTTTGTATAGTGAATACTGAAGCACTATTTCAGGGGTCAGAAGATTGCATTGTGATGTCCTATAGTTAGACTATATAAGCAATGACAGTTAAATGAAAAACAAAAAAAATTGTTCTGGAAAAATGCAAAAAAAAAAAACCAAAACGTTTCCTGATAAAAGCAGTTTTATATGGAAAAAGTGTTGAAAAAAAATATATAATTCATACATCATAATCAAGCCAACCAATAGAGTAGACCTGACGTTATTTTATCTGTGTGGAAACCAATATAGGGGAAAAAATTTTGACAAACTTCTGACGTGTCAGGAGTTTTTTAACAGTGGGAGTCTAAAGGCTGAGACCCCAACCAGAGGCGTAACTTTAAGCGCTTGGGCTCTAGTGCAAAAAGTGTAAGTGGGCCCCCGATTACCATGCTCCATTTATAATACTGGTGTCTTCTTATGTTGCAGAAGGGCTTTTGGGCCCCCTCAGGCTGCAGGGCCCAGTAGCGACTGCTACCGCTGCACGTTCCTGACCCCAACCAATCTGTACAATAAGGAGCAGAAGAACCCAGCAGAGAGCTGCACACCTTCTTTTCTGCTGATCTGTTTGTAGCTTTCTTCTGGAGAGTGGTGTATAGATTTTTTGAAAACTATAAGACTTTCTATGAAATCATAAACATCAGCTTTCAGAGGAGAGCCGAGCAGAAATGAACTGACACACTGAGCGCTCCTGCTGCGTGGCCTCCACAATCTTTGGGAGTCAAAGGAGTCAAATCTTGTGCACAACTAGTTTGTATGATTTGAAGTTTAACTTTGCTTCACTACAATTGCATCATCTTATTAGCCAGAGCTGGTCTTACTATTGTACCTCCTAAAATATCCAGCAAACTTTTGATATTGCTGGGAAAAGTTGCATCAGCTGAAATGTACTTTTACTGTAGAACATCAAATGGGAAAAATCCAGCAAACAGGTCCAGCTGTGTAAAACATATTTCAACTTTATTGAATCTTCATTACAAATCACAAAGTTTCCAGTACACAAACCTAAGTGGACGCTGACGCGCTTCAAATAAAAGTTTGTAATCCTAGCCTAGTAAAAGCACGGTAAACCCTGTGTTTAAATGTACAAAAAAAAAAAGTCACGTGGTCATACCAGAACAATCAAAGAAAAAAAATGTGACCTGTTATGACCATGTGACTTGTTTTTTTGTGCATTTAAGAGTGGGGTTCAGAGTATTTTTACTATGCTATGATTAAGAACTCCTGTTTGAAATGCATATGAGGCCACTTAAACTTATGCATTGGCAGTTTTGTGAGTTATAATAAAGATTCAATAAAGTTGAAGTAGGTTTTTTTAAATACAGCTGGACCTGTTGCTATATTTCTCCCATTTGATGATTCGCTTCATGATTATACGCTAGATAACTTACATGCAATGGTCTCCAGTTATCAATTTAAGTACATCCAGGTCAGCAGAGTTTTCCCTTGGTTTTTACTGTATTACATAGTTTGACTAAGTCCCCTTGGACCTTCTTTTATTACATCCATATACTTAAAGGAATACTTCCATCAACATTTTCCTTTTCACATATTGACTAGCAATCTGCAACTATTATATGGATCTTTTGTTAATTTAGTGGTTTTTTGGGGGTTTTTTTCAATAAAATGTATTATTGTTCCTCTATGTTCATGACTTCCTGGCTTGTCCCTGAAGTGTAAATATTATCAACGATTACCTGTTAAGTGTGACGAAAACAGCCGCAGTTCGCAAAAAGATTACCCTCTTTTCCTTTCATGTACTGCCTCTGGTCTAGTCTAATTTTATCTGTCCCTGTGGAGAAAATAATAGAGCAATCATTACGTCATTAACTACTATTTGCAATTAGACCATATAGAAATAAGTAGCAGCTGAAGTAAAGTGAGATCAGTATACCCTGCCATCCCGGAGTATTCTCTGACAGTTCAGTCTCCAGATAGAGCTCCACTTGCTGACCACAGCTAGAGATTTTTAAAATGGGGAGGTAATGGTTGTGTAGTGGATGCATTCCCGAAACGTTTACGTGTGACTATTTCGTACTCGCACATTGAAAAACTGAGACCTATTGTACATGTTCTCCCAGCGATATGATTCTACACAAACCTGCATACATTCCTTATAACCAAAAATTGTACAAGTTTGATAAAGTTTCCTGAAGTTTAAAAAATGAAAGCCTTTCGTCAGAGGATAGCAGCAAAGGACAGAGGCAAATCATTGCTCTTTCAAAAGCCGGATAATTAGTAATGAATATTAATGTAACTTTGCTATCTTTTGTCAGATGTGTAAGCATCAATCAAAGATGCTTGGTTTTGTCTGTAAGAAAATACATTAGAGGGCTTATCAGAGGGGGAGCATGCCTTCTGGGATTACTCTTAACTTTAATTAAACTGTATATAAAGTTCAATACAAAAATGTTATTGAAACATAAATCAATATCTTCTCATCAAGGTGAGCTGGTTAAAAATAGCATTAAAGGCATATGTTTAGCGGCTCATCTGTTGCGTTCATGACAGTAAATCAGAATTATTCTAATTTTTTTCCACTTATGATATTGATTCGGGATCAGATCCATTTGTTACTTTCGTTGAATTCCCTTGGAAGTTAAAGGGGTTGTCTCACTACAAGGATCGCTGCTTTTTATGTTAAAGATCTTGCAAAAACAAGTCACTTTGCAATATATGTCCATTAACAGTGTCCTACCTATTCCTAGATATCCCTTATTGTATGGGCTGCACCAGCTCCTCAGGTCACTATAGCTACAGACCTGTTCAATCTCTCCTGATAGGCTGCCAGCACTGGTTGCTATAGCTACAGACCTGGCTTCTACTGCAGCCTAGTGGAAGCCAGTAAACACGCCCCTGAATTCAAAATGAAACAAAGAAAACAGGACTGAGGTGAGATGAATCAATGTAGTGAGACAACCCCTTTAAGGCTACGTCCATACGACACGTCAAAATACTCGTTAGATTCTGAATCCTAAAACCACGTTTTCCAATGACTATTTTTATGCTGTTTGCATTGTGGATTTTAGCTCGTTTTTTCCGCCGGATTCACAGTTAAAAATCAAGTTCCATTCATGGCTGGTGGGTTTTGGATGCAGAGTCGACATAGATTTGTTTTTTTTACCTATGATTAACATTCCAGGTTTTTGTAAAAATAGCGTTTTTGAAATCCAACCTCAAGAAAATCCAAGTCGTGTGGACTACAACTCGGATTTTCAATTGAGGTCTATGGGGATGGTTTACAGTCGGATTTTTACGTTTTTTTAAACCCGAATCCCACTGTAAATGGTTGTCGTGTAGATGGGCCTGAACAGTCTCTTTGGTTGACAAACTAAGAGTCTAAAGAATGAAAACCGGCAATGCTCTTATTACTTTTCAAATTTCCAGTTGAATGGAGAAAGAAGATATTACAGGTGGGCTCCAAGTTATCGCTTCTAATCTATAGTGTTTTCTGGAAAGCTATGCTGCACTCGTGACTATTTTTATTACTATATTAAAACATCAGCCTGATTTTTTTTTACGTTGTAACTAAGGGGATGTTCACATGGCGTATTGGAGCGTGTACTGTACGCGCCGCAATATGCCGGGTGTTTTGGAAGCACACGCTGATCAGCACATACTCTTAAAGCACAGGGGGCCGGCCCCACTGTCACGCATTGTCAGCGGCGCGAACAATTGACATGTCACTTCTCTCCCCGGGTGTACGATACAATCGCATTGTATGCCCAGGGAGACGACGCCTAATTCAGGCACGCATTTCGCCACATATAAAGCACAATACGCGGCGAAATGTACACGCAAATACGTGGCAAAATAAGCTAGGTAAACATATCCTAAATGTTCTGAGTCTAAGTTCTCAACCTTTTGTGTGTATACCAGGGGATACGTGCACAGGAGGAAACCCTGGATATACTCTACTGTCTAGTTTTGATTGGCCTTTCTAAATGTCACTCACTAAGTCCTGTACTCTCCATCACACCTTCAAGATCAAAAATTGCCATCTGACTATTAATCTTTCCTTTGTGTTTCCCTTTTAACTGAAAAGCATTGGGAAACATAGCAATTTGAAGGATATATCTAGCACTGAACACAGTTTTATTGGTTATGCTCAAAATTATTTTGTTTGCAAGATTTAGTAACTGTGTAAGTACAGTGTTTAAGGTATCTCGCACTGATCTGAATGGGGTATTTAAAGGAAATCTGTGTGGTGATATTTTTCAACCCTATCTGAAAGCAGGATAGGAATGGGGGAGAGAAGCTGGATTCTGTGATATATAGGTTTATATGATTTGGAGCAGGATTTGGAGTAAAATAAAAATAATCCTGACAGGATTTCTGAAAGAGAAAATAAGTCCTGCTTTGCCTGCTCACATACATTGATTGACACTTTGCTTTGCACTCAAACTGATACAAGGAAAGCTGTCAATCACTGTACGTGGGTTGGTTAAAGGGGTTGTCTCTATATTGCAAAGTGACTTGTTTTTGCAAGACCTTTAACATAAAAAGCAATCCTTGTAGTGAGACAACCCCTTTAAGCAGTACTTTTATTGTTCCTTAGGATTTTCTTTGTTCTTTACTCAGAAATCTTGCGTCATATCACAAACCTACATATCACAGGGCTCAGCTTCCCTTGCTCTATTATCCCCCTGCTGTCGGATAGGGAAGCATAAACCACCTGACAGTTTCTCTTTTACTTCCAGCTTCTGGTACACTCATTCAGATGTATTCAGAACTCTTATAGAAGAGACTGGAGAGAGACATGAAAATGCGACCACCTTTTCATTCTCTGAGGTCAATAATAAGCCAACTGCGAGCCCAAAGTTAAGTGATGGTAATACCCCTCTAATTTGTATGATAGTCCAAGCTGCATTTACAGTTCCTTTGGTATCTATTGCAAACAGTCACTGTATTGTATTTAGACACCTCTCCTTTGCAAATGGAGGTAAGCTGTATTGTGAGGGTAGAATCGGACTGGGATGCCAAGGGCCCACCAGAGGAGTCGATTCTAGGAGCTCACCCCAAAACTACTGTACTGTGCCTCCCTGTCTCTGCCACCTGTGTGGTGCTCCCCTCCCCCCCCCCCCAGTCTTACTTCAACTTATATAGACTGATGTGATGACACACTTACAGTTAAAAAATGGCAGTATGTGTGTTGGTCCTGGGGCCCACCGGAGCATCCTCCGGTAGGCCAATCTGACACTGTGTGAGCGTCAAGTTTATGATAATAGCGTACAGGCTGACTCTTCAAATAGTGGAGGCTCCAGCCCAGTTGCCCTATCTTTTCTCCATATTATCCTGTCCTCGACTTCCCTACGGCTACAATCACTGATGAAATAATTGTAGATCAAACTGTATGAGAAGTAAATGGTGAATACACAGTAATTTACTTCAGAGGTAAAGTCAGTTAATGATCACAGTACTGTATATATATAAATATTTATTGGTTTCATCATCAAAATAAATGGTCTGGAACAGGTTTGATCATTTTTCTATGATATGCCAGTAAACATTCATGAATAAAATGATGGGTGAGTGGTTTAATGATATATCATTCACTAAAAATGATTTTTTTTATATCACTGATTTTTAATGTGAGACTCATATCAACTTAACATTATTATTTGTTAGCGAATCTGTCATTTATCGATATTGTAAACAGCATCTCCTGCTTCACCTATGTGCCTTAAAATGTGTGCTTGAAAGAAGTCTGTGGTTTCACCATTTTGGTTTTCATTGTCGAGAACAAAAACCATGAATAAGCTTTGCATTTCATGTTAAAGGGTTTGTCGATTTTGTACAGTTCCTTTTATCATTTCACTAATTGCGGAGTCCTGAAAGGGCCCTTCTATTTACTCAGAATTACATAACAGGATATTTGAAAATAGAATCTCTAGTTCAGACAAAATTGGGGGTGTTCGCTACAGACAAACAGGACTCATGACTCAGATTAAATGCCCACTACCCTAAATTGCTGATGAACATCACTTTGATATCTTTCCACATCATTAAGATTTGGATGACTTTGAAAACCATTGTGGGGCACAGGCGTTTAGGTGAGCATTTGTGTTTTTAATGTATTAATGTTAGAGCATCCATTGAGAACCTCTGTTTGGCTCAGATATTTTGCAGGACATTTGGCACTGTTATGGTTGAGGAATGCTGCTTTGCAATTAAAAAGGGTGGGTGGGACACTTATAATGTTGGGAGCACTGTAAGGCCATGTTCACACGGCTTAAAATGGGCCGTATATCGGTCCGTAATTACGCGCCAAAGTGCGCCAATTACGGGCCGAAAACGGTCCATCATTACGGTAATTCACAGTTCTCATAGAGAACTATGGATTACGTCTCCTCTCCCCGCCCGGCGAAGCCGCCGGGCGGGGAGATAATTGACAGGTCACTTTCTAGTGGCTTATACGCGCCGCTAGCAGTGATTGTTTTGGGGCCCGGGTGAAGGGGCCGGCCCCCCCGCCCCCTTTCCCCTCCGCTCCCGCCCCTTTCCACAGGGGCGAAATTGCGGGGCGAAATTACGCCCTCAAATAAAACCGTGTGAACAGGGCCCCCTAAAAAGGGGCATTTCCCCAACGGTTTTTTTGGGGGTCCCCTTTTTTGGGTTTTACTTTTAAATTGTTTTTGGGAAAACAGCTTGGAAACCATGGGGGTAATCTAAATTTATAATAAAAGGGGAAACTGTTTGAGAAATTTTTAGTTGGGGGGAAATTTTTTGGGGCACTATGGGCCCCACATGAAAGAATGGGGCTGCGCCATTTTTTGGCGAACGTTGCATCAAAAACTGTTGTAGCCCTGTTCTATAGATGTCTAGACCGCCGTACTCAAAACTTTGGTGCAATCTACAGCTCCCACAGCATTTTTTAAATTGCCCCAGAGATGCTGGGTATGAAACCCCATCAAAATTCATATTATTAGTTACTTTTAAATGAATTGTAATGCGAAAAGTAGGACAAAATTGCCCAAGTACCGGGCCGGGAATTAATTTTAAAAGTGGTCTGACTGAGCCCAAATTATCTTGGGGGAATTGATTTGAAAATTTAAAGGGAAAAAAAACCCAAAAATTTTTTCTCAATTTTATACTGCAAAAAAATAATCCCAAACTAATTTTTTATGATAATTTCAAACTTTCAAAGTTAAATATAAAAATTTTATTTTTTAAATTATAAATTTTCAAATTAATGATACATTACATAATATCCAAAAAATATAAAATTATCTCCTCTAAAAATTTTATTTAAAAATAAATATTTTTAAAAATTTTTTAAAAATTTAAAAATTATTACTTTTAACTAAAACCAATGCCCGTCCACCCTGTAATTACAAACACATCACAGCAGGCTACAAATAAAAGGTGTTAGAATAGGGGGCGTGGCCTGTCTGGGGATGTGAGCAAACTTGTGCTGAGGGAGCTCTGACCGGCCACTCCAAAAAAACCGGCTCAAACAATCCTCTAGACACAAAATCCCCGGGAAAGATCATCTCTATAAGGTCGGGCTACTGAACTGGAACTTTTTAAAACCCCTTCCCTGACCCTTTTTTCTGACCTCCCAGCTGGGTTTCAGCCAGCCCTTTTTTTCCCCAGTGCTTTTTTCTCCTGCTGCTGCCGCCATTTCCTCGGGGTTCCCTTTTAATGACCCCGGGCCCTAATCGGGGCCCCCCAATTCTTTTCTCCAGACACAAACCTCCACGAAAGATCGCACTTTTGAGCTTACTTTTTTGGGGACGTGTGCAGCCCAATACAGGGGTTTGCCATCCATCAGAGCAAGCCCCCTGACACCCTCCCTGTCCCCCTCAGAGCCCCTGTTCATGCCTGTAAAATCCTCACGGTTTACAGTCTTTCTTTTCAGGAGATGTGACGGGAGGGGGGGCCCCTTTGTGCAAAGAAAAGGGAGAAAACTTCTGTGGGGCCTGTCTAAACCCCCTTTAGGCTGCTTTTCCCACCACTGGCTCTGCCCGCAAACAGACTTTCCTAGCTGTCTTTTAAAAAACCCTTTTTTGGCACCTCCCCACGGGGAATCTGCGGAAAAGAAAAGGAAAATTAATCCTCACTCTCGCACATAAAAGGGGAGTAATAGTTTTCCTGGGTTTTGGAGTGCACTGTGCTAAACCCTGCATTTATAAATTTCCTTGCTGGTTTTTCCCCGGGCCCTGGGGCTTTAAGCTCGGGGTTTTTTCCCAAACTATTTTTGTTTCCCCTTTGTATTTACCCCTGTTGTGGGGAACCAAGAAAAGGAAAAAAAAGAAAAAAATTTAAAAAAAAATATGGGGGGTACACCCAAAAAAAAAACCCAGAAAAACCCAAAAACCAACAAAACTGCCAGATTTTTTTCCTCTTCTCAACCCCAAAAGAGGACTAAAATTCCCTCTGCCTGCTTTCCCCTTCTTTCCTAAAGGGCGAAATCTGTGGGACCTCAAAACAAACCTGAAAGGGTCTGACTCTAAACCCTCTGAATTTTTGCAAACCCCCAAAACCCCTATTTTCCCTTTTCGTTCATACTTTACAACAGACATCAAAAAGTTTGATGGATGAATTTAAAAGAAATTTTTTTTCTTTCCCTTTTAGAACCCGGGCCTTTTGAACACATAGAAAATAAAATGTCAGACTTTGAAAAAATCTAAATAACGGGTCTGAGGGTTTGCCAAAAATGCATTAGAAGAAAAAGTGCAACCCCGGGCCCCGCCAAAGTTCCTTAGACTTGGAGGATCGGTCCAGGGGGAATAATGTGAGGATCCTTTGGTTTACCCCAAAAAACTATCTAAACCTGACCAACGGGAATGCATACCTCACAAAACCTGATAAATTTGGGGTTCCCTAAAAAAACTCTTCCCTCATCAACCCTTTCCATAGATAGGATTAATAGGACCCCGAAACCAAAGATCTTGCCACAACAAGTCCCTAGGGCCCAACCATCCCAGAATTAATTTTTAAAATTTTGAAAGAGGCTTCCCCCGGGTACTCTCTGAAAAATCAAAATTTCCTCCCTAAACCGTTCCCCCAGTCGATTTTCCTATCTTTCCGGGACCTTTTTCCCAGAAAAACTATGTCAGGCGGAAAGGGAATTTCAGCCTTATACCGAATTCTCAGAAAACAAACCCTTTCCAAATTTATAGAGGGGGGCTTCCCAGTAAAGTTTTTCATTTCCCAAAGACGGGCCCCAAATTTACCCTCCCAACTCCCCAGAGGGGGCCCTGTTTTTTTTTGAAAAACTGGAATTTTTTCCTTGCCTTTTTCTGATAAAGCCCTGTCCGGAAAAAAAAAGAGTAGGCCGGAAATGTTACTCTCTTTGGTTTGTTTGGGCCACGGGGTTTCAAAAAACCAGGCCTTTTTGGACTGAGCTTTTTGATACCCTTTTGTCTCACAAAATTTTTGGGTGGTGTTTTGGTGCTCTCTGTTTGTTTACTGTTTGCTGGGCATTTGTTTGCTTTCTCCTTTAGGTTCAGGAGGATTTTTGGCCCCATTTAATTCTTTCCATTTAGGAATGAAAGAGTCTTTAAAACTTGATTTGTTTGATTATGATTTTTTTGGGTTTTCCAGTTGTTTTTTTTCCCAAATGAGTGCCCAACAGTATTTTTACACTTCTGTGAATTTTTCTTCAGATGTGGGGGTGCAGGCCATGTCGGCGCTCCCCCAGCTCAAATTTTCCCTTTTTTTTCAGATCATTTTTGACAAATTAAAATTTAAAATTTTTTTCAAGTAAAGGGACTAAATTCTCCCTTTTAAAGCGTCCTATGTGGAGGGGAGATTTTAAAATCTGGTCCCGGACGTTGCATGCTTTACAGGAAATTTCCCCCTTTCAAAGGGGCCCCAAATTTCAGGCTAAAGCTTAAACTTTTCCCAAACATTTTTTTTAACTCTAAGTTTCACCCAAAAAGTGCAGGGGTTTTGCTATATTGTTTAAAAAATTTTTTTGTCCCCTTTAATCTTACTCCTTTCATTGACCAGGGGACGGTACTTTATTTGGGGGTTTCTGTAAAATTTAAAATTAAAGGGCCCCTAACCTTAATCCCAATCTATCCCCCTAATCTAGACAAATCCCCTTTTTATTAAAAAAGTTTTTAAAAACAAGCAAAAAATGTTAGGAAAGGGGGGTTTTAATTTTTTTGCGGTGATTTTAAAAAACTTGTTGTCAGCGCAAAATCTGGACCAGATCGGGAAAACAGGGGAAAGATCTTCACAAGATTTTCCCACTCTCTGTTGCTAGAAGAAGTTGCACGATTTTCGGGCGGTACCCCAAATACCCTTGGGGCTTTTGCCCCTTAGTATTTCTCCCTATCAAAAACATTTTCATTCGCCCTAGATTTTTTTGAAAATTGACAAAATTGTTTTTAATTTTTTCTTTGATCTCCACTGACATAGATAGTAAAAATTTGGTTTGATCATGCCCCTGTTGATTAGTTATCCCCTCAGGCCTTCGGGACTCCCATGCGCCCCCTTGTGGGTCTTAATAATTATTTTTTTAAAAAAATCCAGAAAAATTTGTAAAGCAAATCTTTTCTTCCCTTTTAAAAAAACTTTTTTAAAATTAACGCCCTTTCCCTGCCCCTCTCCCGGGAAAATTTTTTTGGGCGCCCAAAAAGGGCCTATTTTCCCGGGGGCAAAATTATTAAGCTAGAAGTAGAAAAAAAAGGAAGGGGTTAAAAGAAAAAAGTTAATAGTCCTCTTGGAGTTTTTAAAGGGGAAAGCAGAAGGGGGCATTTAAAACAGGCCCCTCTTTAAAGAAAAAAAATTTCCCTTTTAAAACCCGATCTTAGGAATAGGCTGCTTTCCAAAATTTACCCCCAAAAGTAGGGAGTTCCACTTGGCCAAACTAAAAGGGCCCAAATTTTTTTACATGCAGGGGGAAAACCCTGGCGGGCTGCTAGCAAATCAAAACATGCTAGGACGGTATTTCCCAAATTAACTTCCCCCTCGGGGAAAAGAAATTAATGAACCCTTAAAGTATTCCCAAACCCAATTTTGGTTACCTACTACCCCCAAACTTTATAAATAAAATTCCAAAGAAAATATCCTGTTCTTTCAATAAGTTTTATTAACTCCTTTCTGGTTCCATCCCATCTACCTATGCTAAAAAAATTCCCAAAATAAAAGACATTAATAAAACCTTTCTCCCCTTAGCTGAAATTCAAAAGGCCATTAGTTCTAGAAAAATTTAAATTTAAATAAACCAGGCCCCGATGGTCTTACAAAAAAATACTTTCAAGTTTTTTTGATCTTCCCCCCCCAAACCCTTTTTTTAAATACTGTTTTAATGAGATTGCTTTTTACCCAAAAGGGGGGCTACCGAAATTGCTCTCTGCAATTATCACCCACGATTCCAAACCCGGTAAAAAAAAGGGGTGGAAACTAACTTCTAACTATAGAACCCATTTCATTACTCCCAAATTTCCCACATTAAAACTTTTTATGCCAAAATTTTTAAAACGTCTCTCGCTTGAAATTGTTTTTTTCCTTCTCTGTTCCTAGTGATCAGGTGGATTTATAAAGGGCCCGACAGGGAAAGATGCTTCCCGCCCCAAACCCAGATTTAACACAGATTGCTGCTTCCCCCGTGTCCCCGTGTGGCTTTCTTACGCTTGACGCGGGGAGGGAAAACATTTGTAGGGAAAAATTTGGGTTTTATCTAGGGGAAAAAAGGTGTTTCATAAAAATTTTGGCCCTTTTCTGGCTTTATTTTGCAAGCCCTTTTAGCACTTTTTTACTCCCCCCAGTCAGCTAGGGTTTTAAACCCCCTGGTTTTTTTTTCATTTCTCCTTTTTTTCCTTGCCCAAAGGTACACGTCAAAAGGGGTTTTCCACTTTTCCCCCCCAATTTCGTGCTCTGTATGGGGAACCCCTTGTGAGAGTATTTGGACTTTTAAAACCCAAAAATTTTTTGGGCTGTCAGTTAGAGGGGGTTTTCACAAGTTAGTCCTTTTTTTGCAGACGGGTTTTCCCTGCTGTTTGTCACGAAACCCCCCCCTTTTCCCTTTTATCGAAGTAATAATTGGGGACCCCGGAAAACCCCTTTTCTAAAGGGGTCCTATTACCCCAAAATTTAAATAAAAACCAAAAAAAATCTGTTTTTTCTTTTTTTAATATAACCCTGTTTAAATGAAGTAAAAATTAAAACCCTTCGGCTTTAAAAAAAGGGGTGGGTGACCCTGTTGATTATCTTGGGGATAAAAAAATTTCGTACTCCTGCCCAAAAAGTCCTGGCTAATTTATGGGAAAACCTTTTTAGTAGACCTTTGGGAAACTGAAATTAAACGCTTTTTTCAAATTTAAACTTTGTGGATTGCCAGAAATTTTTTGTAATTAAAATGGCTTTTAAATTTCCCCAAAAATTTTTAGGTGCAGAGCCCATCCCCTATTTAATCCCACTCTCCCCTTGGCCCAAAAAGACTTCAACCCTATTCCTTGATTTTATATGGAATGGCCGGGAAAACCCAGGGTCAAAAAAAAAATTACTTTTTTGGAGCCCCCCAGATTTCGGGGGTTTGCTGTTTAATTTAGGGAACTATAAAGTAAACTTTCCTTTTAAAAAGGTATATACCTATGGAAAAAATCAGATTCAGCCTCCTGGATTCCAAATCGAACCTTTTCCTTTTTGCCCATGCCCAGTAGTTTTTTATCTTAAAAAAAAAAATCCCTTTGTTGGGGGGCCCCCCTTCCCCTTTCCCCCGCCCTTAACCCCATTATCTGACCTTTTTTAAAGTTTGGTTTAAATTTTTTGTTTTTACTTTTGGGGTTGGATTCCTTTCCGGGAAAAAGGACATTCTAATTGTCTCTCTCAAACTTTTTGGAACCCCCCCAACTTTTTAATTTCCCTATGTGGCAAAAAATTTAAATGCGTGTCAGGGAGACCAAAATATTCAAAACAAAAACACTGCACTCATTCGCATAATCTCTAGTTTTAAGGGGGCCCCTTTCCCCCCCTTTCCTTTTTTCTTTCAATATCTACAAATTTTGACCCTTTTAGTTTTAAAGGGGGTTTAAAAAGGCCAGAAGTCTCTGCGTCCCATCAGAAAATTTTTCCCCTTTTATTCACAAAAAAGGAGGATTTCAAATTTAAAAGGGTTTCCCTTTAAAAATTATAATTTAATAAACCCCGGGCCAAAACCCCCGGGCCTAAACTCCCAACTTTTGAAACAAGTGGGAAAAAAGGGAAATATCTAGTAAAAATTCCCTTAGACAGTTTGGGGCAAGCTTTTTTTTGTTTTTGCCCCCCCCCAAACTGTCTAAATGCATAAAACCCTAAGGAAAATGATGCACAAAATCCAAATTGCGCTGGGATTTTTCCCCCCCCCCGGGTCGCCCCTCATTTTTTAATAGCTCCCCCCCCAATTTTGGGAAAAAACTGTGGACAAAAAGGGTAAAATTGCTGCAAGGGTTGGTGGGGGTGCCTTAAAAAATTAAAGGAAAATGTGGGATTTCAATAGCGCACTTTAATCGAGGATTACGGAGACTTCACTTTACATTAAACCCCCCAAACTTGCAGTTTCCCAGACATTGGATTATCTGCTTTCCTCCCCAAAATTTTGTTTCGTTGTTTTTTTCCCCGTTCTTTTGGCCACTCGCACTGCGAATTTCGAAAATTTGGGGAAAAACCCTAAAATTCCCCACTTGGTGAAATTTAAGAGGCGTGTTTAAATTTTAATTGTGCCTTTTGGGGTTGGGTTTAAATTTAAACCCCCCTTTATGTGTCTTAAAAAGCAAAAACTTTGGAAACTTGGATGTCCTCTAAATAAATTTTTCACCTTTAAATTTTAAAACCCGGGGTTCAATTTCCCTGTTAGTGCATTGTCCCCCCTGTTTGGGATTTTTCCTTTTTTCCTCCCCTTTTTTTGGTTTTGTCCCCTTATGTTTTTGTCTTTTATGGTCTGTTTTGGGGGGGCTGTTGCTGTTCACCCCCAGACAGACTTAAATTTTTTCCTTTTTTTCTTTTTTGTTTGCTTTCATTTTTCAAGTATTGTGAAGGCTTTGATGTTTGCATTAGCTCATGGGGGATTGTTATTTGTGTTATATAAATTCATTTTTTTTAGGAAAGGTGTTAGAAAAAGCATTTTCCAAATGCAAGTGTCAATTTTCCCACCCGTTCAATGTCTTTTTTCTTTCTAATCACAAAGCTCTTTTTTTTGTCAATCTCAATTTTTGGTTAAAATGTTTGCAATAGTTTAAAAATTTTTTATATCAAAAAGAAAAAGAATTTCACGTTACAGTTCTTAACTTCATTTTGGGAAAACTTTTTTGGTACGAATTACGTACCAAAAAAACGTATTTAACAAATGTTTCCCGTCTTTTCCCCCAGTTCAAAGTAAAAAAAACATCCGTGTTCCACTAAAACAATTTTACTTATGCGGGACCTTAAAGAAGTGGAATTTTCCCAATTTTTTGTTTTTGGGAATTTTTTAGAAAAAACACCCAAAAAATGGGGACATTTTTAATCAAAACACCCAAATACAAATCCCTACTTTTTGGGGGGTCGTTCACACGGGGACGTGCAAATACGGTCGGAAAAAACCCCCACCCCGTATTTGCAATTTTTTTTTGTTTTTGGGGGGGGCACACCGGCCACAGGGGGACGTTTTTTCTCCGTGGTTTGGGGTTTTAGGGGCCCCCCCCTTTTGCATTAAACCCCTGTTCATATTCCCCCCAAAACCAGGGGAGAAAAAATGGGAAAATGTTGAAAGTTTTTTTGGACCGCCCTAGGTCTAAAAAAAAAAAAGTCCAGCGGGAAAAACGTGCAGTGGGGACCCCTTTCAAGGATTTTCCATAGAGGTCCATTTTAAAAGTTGACACCTGGTTTACAGACGGTTTTCAAAACTGAAAACCGTCTGTAAAACCAGCTGAAAACCAATGCAGTGGGGACAAGCCTTTACAGCTCACTGGCTGGACTATAGACTGAACCCAGTAGGAGGCAACACAAACCCTTGTGCTACTTAGGAAATCTAAAACAGGCGCAGATAATTAATGAGCAGAAGCTCACACACCCCTCCACTAGGGGAGCAACTGAATGATGAAAAACTGCACATTGAGTAAGTACTTGTTCACACCAGTATGCAAGAAAGCCACAGTAGAAGGCCATGTTCACACGGCTTAAACCTGGATGTATTTCAGTCCGTAATTACGCGCCGGAGTGCGCAAATTACGGGCTGAATATGTCCTAGTAACTACGTAATCCATAGTTCTCATAGAGAACTATGGATTACGTTCCCCTCTCCTGCTCGGCGAATACGCCGAGGGGGGAGATAAATGACATGTGAATTACCAGCGGTGTATACGCGCCGCTGGTAATGAATGTCTATGAATGTCTATGGGCCGGCGAGGTGCCGGCCCCCCGCTCCCGCCCCGCCCACACGGCCTAACTGCGGGGCGTAATTACGTCCCGCAATTAAGCCGTGTGAACCTAGCCTAACACATAGGGAGACTGCACAAACGCAAAAATACTGATAAGACAACCACTCGCACCCCTTCTATGTATGAGGGGGTGGTTGCTGGTATTATAATTGCATATAGATAAGGAGATAGAAAAGGTGCTATTTATACAGATACTTTATACCCACCAGTATAAAATGTTGCACGTTCTTTAGAAGTTGCAGAAAATAGGGATGTTTTACATCTGTCTTCTACAAATGGACCATGTACATTAGGCCTATTTATGTTTGTAGTACATTTCAATTGTAACTACCAACTACAGTCCACCGGCCTACTCACGTCAGTTTTCTAGTAAAGACACATTGATACACGAGGCCTAGTGTGCTTAGTATTGATCATTGCGCCCTCCTGACCTTTCCTTGTAAACATTTTAATTACAGAGTCAAACCCTTAGTCTATTCAGTAAGTGAATAAATTACATTCCCACCGATTCTGCATTCAGTTTATAGTAATAAAGTTCAACTAGCAAAACACCTAGTAATCCCACTATCGACACCATGAAATATGAGTTATTTAAGCGCCCTGTCCAGAAATCAATGACTGCTGAGGCAAACTGGAGGTTATGCATTATTTTTTTAATTGAACATTATATCACAAGAAGTTACTTGCTTTTCTCACCCATAAAAAGTATTGAATTACTGAAAGGGTAACATGTATAGATCGGAGCCTCTGTGTGATGTTATTTTCCTTTATGTGTACGTACTGTATGATTATTCATCTGTCTGCCGCTAACATTGGCCTAATTTACGGAATAGAAACACATAGACAATAATTCAGTCAATAAATCTGACTCTGTAAGTGGCTGTAACTTCATGCAAATATCTCTTTACCAATAATGGATTTTACTTGGTTTCACATTTTTATGGACTGTAACGAAAAATAAAAAAAAATGCAGCCAATTAACTTTGTAAGCTGGTCAATATAATTGAAACCTAGGTTATAATGTGCTGTATATTATACTATTTATTGACACTCTGATAAATCTGCCTACTGAACTCAGCTGAGTGTCTGTATCATATAGAGAAGAAGGGAAAAGCTGCTGCCAGACCCAAGGATTCAGTATGTTGAGATCTAATGTTTCGATTCTTCTTTCTCCCAGTAGCCACCATGGAACAGCTGTGCTCCCCCCATACATCTAAAAGCCCACATAGACATGGCAGGGCCACCAACTGCCTAATGTATATGGGGACCCTCCGGTTCTCTCCAGACAGATGAGGTTGGAGAACGTGATTTAATTTTAACACCTAATACTTGTGTTTCCCTAGAGACCAGTGGAAGTCACCTATTTCTTCTCCTTTTTGTGCACAGTTGACAGCTATTAACCCTTAGCGCAAAATGAGATAACATGTCAGTCTCCTGTTAAAGGGATTGTCTCACTACAAGGATTGATTTTAATGTTAAATATCTTGCAAAAACAAGTCACTTTGTAATATGTGTCCATTAACAGTGTCCTACCTATCCCTAGAAATCTCCATTGTATGGGCTTCATCAACTCCTCAGGTCGTTATAGCTACAGACCTGTTTGATCTCTCCCTATAGGTTGCCAGCGCTGGTTGCTGTAGCTACAGACCTTGTGTCCTCAGCAGCCTGTCACTGCAGGCCAGTTATAAACAGTAAACCTCCCCTGAGTTAAAAAATTAAACCAGGAAAACAGGACTGAGGTAAGGTAAATCGATGTGGGGAGACGACCCGTTTAAAGAGGACCTATCAACTTAAGAGAAACCTCATGAAGTAACAGTTTCAATAACACTTTCTCAAATATGCTTCATTAGGAAAATTAAGGCATTTCACCTGTAATTCTGTTGTTTTTTTTTTATAAAGCGCTGGCCCTTTAAGAAGGTATTGATGTCGGGCTAAGTCGGCACATGACAGCTTGATATATGACTATGTTGACAGTTGTATCAAATCTGCTTCTGAGCTGGTAGAGCCCACTGTGCAGGGGGGAGCCTGTAAGTCAACAGCATTTGTACACCAGCAGTAGTGTGATATAGATGCCTGTGTTCTATGGATGAGGAGACTGAAGCAACAGGTAAACTCTGTCACAATATATCCTCAGTGTGCTGAGCCTGTTGTACTGTATGTAATGAGAGACTCCGATTACCCTGTACAAGCAGCTATATCCTCAGCTCCTCCTGCACAGTTGTTATCTCCCAACAGAATGATAAGATTCTGCTGAGTTACAAAGTGAAAGTAAAACCTGGTCTCCTATAATACTGAGGGAAATCCTCGGAATTATGATATGTATTTGAGAAACGTCTTATAATTTCATCTACTATCAGTTTCTGTGTGTTTATGTGGAGGTGATAGGTACTCCTTAAGGAAGCCTGCTTCATAGCCGACACCTGCTGTCGGTGGCCAGGATTAGAGATCATTTCGATCTTGGCCATTTAACTACTTAGACGACGCAGTCAGGAGCTTCTAAATAGTTAGGAAGGGCTGCGACGCTCACTCCTATTGCTTGATGGTCCCCAGATCAGAAACAAGATTTGGGTGCCGTTCGGTTGTTATAGCAGCTGGGTATCAAATAAGGGCATCTAGCCCTGTAATGATTGTTCTTGTAAAAGGACCTTAATGTTATGCCTATTTACTGTAGTACATAAGTACTGCAGTTTATAGTAAAAGTGATCAAGGGATGAAATATTCAAGCTCCCTAGGGGACCTAAAAAAGAATAAGCAAAAATGTGGGTTTTTTTCATCATCCCACCAGGAAAAAAATGGAATGACAAGTGTTTAAAAGGTAATGTGTACTTCAAGTTGGTTCCAATAAAAACTACACCTCACCCAGCAAGAAATGAACCATCGTGTAGGTCCTACAATGGGAGAAGAAAAGTTTTTGGTCTCAGAAAATGGTGATGCAAAGCAAATTTAAAACAAACAAAAAGATTAATTATTGTATACACATTTTGTAGCAGTGGAACCATATAGATCTGCAGAATAAAAATAATATGTAACTTATACCAAAAGGTGAACTATGTAAAAATAAAAGCCACAAAAACTTTCCCAGTACATTATATTGAACATTAAAAAGTGTATCCTGTAAAGAAAAAAAAGAAAAAAAAAAAAAGCTTTCATACTGATTTGTCGAAAGAAAAAAAAAAGATATGGCTTTTGGAAGCAGGAAGGAAAAAACTAAAAACGAAAAAGGGACAGTCCTTAAAAGGTTAAAGTCTAAGGCAGTCCCAATAAAATCTGCAGGCTCAGCTAAAATTGGTCTAATATTCATGGCTAATGTATTTTCAGAAGTTCTAAGTTTTTAGTTGACACCAGTGAAACCTTCATCATTCATTCAACTTACCCAGTCTTAGGCCTCATTCACACGGCTTATTTGCCGCGGATTGGCGCCGTAATGCGCGCCGGATTTGCGCTGCAGTACAGCGCCAATCCGTCGGAGTCATTACGGTAATCCACTGTCTCATAGAGAACAGTGGATTCCGTCGCTCCTCCCCGCTCAGCGAATCCGCCGCGGGGGGAGAAAGTGACATGCACATATCCAGGCGCAATACGGGGCCATGATAATGCAAAATCTATGGGGCCGGGGAGCGCCCCCGCCGCGCTCCAGCCCCGCCCCCGTCCCGCTCCTTATTCACGGCGGATTTGTGAGCCGGATTGCGCTCACAAATCCGTCGGGAATAAGCCGTGTGAACACGGCCTTATACTCAAAGGAGCCTAGGATGCAGATGGTATTTGTTCTGATTGTCCTTGCGCTGTAGAGTGCAGCTTTCCCTAGAAGTTTTAGGTTCTCAACTTGCAGAAAATACTCTTCATTGGCCCTGATGTCATCTACAGTCCAGCATCTTTTCTGACTTAAGGAAATGCAAAGATTTCAACAGAGCTCTCTCCAGAAATAGTATACTTCTATTTTTTCTAAGTAACACAACTCTAATGAGGATATATCCCTCTCCTGACATGTCTGTTTTAGTAAATACTTGATTCCCCATGAAAAAATAATGATGGCGCATATCCTGTTAGAATTCTGAGTTGTCTCATTACTTCATTATTCCTCCTGGAAACGTATAAGTGAATAAATTGGCAATTGGATGTTACTATTCCTGTAGTGAACAGAGTAAGTTTCAGCACAGCCCAGCACCAGTTGTAAAGTGTAGGATAGTGTACGGATAAGCATCAATGACAAAGATAGTGGTAACAACAACTAGATCTGTAAGAGGTGGTACAGTGTTTCTGTTATAGGAACTCTGTGCACCCTTACTGGCTCCATACAAATGATAAAGCCAACCTCCCCTCCCCCCAAAAAAATTGGGGGGGGTGCCTGAACTGTGTTGGGGTGCGACTTTTTGCCACCTGAGCAGAAGGCGAGTGTAAATAAGGTTAAGCGGAAATAAATGAACCCCTTTACAGTGGTCCAAATGTCACATGCTTATATATACAGCTCTAGAAAAAATTAAGAGACCACTGCAAAGTTTTCTAAAAATCAGCCTCTCTACATGTCTGATAGCCATTCCATTCCAGTGTCAGTTGAATTCCAACCAAAGTCCACCTCATTCTACTTAATGTGCTTCTGGTTAGGTGATCACCTGAACCAAATCTTATTTAATGAAGGAAAGTATAAAAAACACTACTGTGGTCTTCACAATCCTCTTGCAATAGGACAAGCTGAATGGCAAAACAAGTGCTAGAAATAGGCCAAAAGGTATGTGAATGAAAAAATAGCTTTTACCATGCCAAAGGAGTTGAAAAGAAAACTCTTCCTGACTTAAAACATTATTTTTATTGTTTCTAAAGAAATATGAACTTTGCATTATTTGAGGTCTGACAGCACTGCTGCTTCTTTTATGTTACTCTAAAGATTTCTCATTTACTGCAAATAAATATTTTTTTTGCTTTGAATTTCAGAGACATGTTGTCAGTAGTTCATATAATAAAATAACAATGTACATTTTTCTTCAAAAATTTACCACTGAAGAGAAAAATCTGAGAAACTGAAAATTTTGCAGTGGTCTCTAAACACACACCACCACACACCACACAACACACACACCCACACACATACACACACACGCAATTACTCCACTAAAAAAAGCCTGTAATTGAACAATCATTAGACCTCAACTATGAGAGACAAAATGAGAAAACAAATCCCGAAAATCTTTGGAAAGAATTTATTTGCAAATTATGGTGGAAAATAAGTATTTGGTCAATAACAACGTTCATCTCAATACTTTGTATTACAAAGGTTGGCACACATTACAAGATTGGCACACACTGTTGCTGGTATGTTGGCCCATTCCTCCATGCAGATCTCCTCTAGAGCAGTGATGTTTTGGGGCTGTCGCTGAGCAACTCGGACTTTCAACTCCCTCCAAAGGTTTTCTATGGGGTTGAGATCTGGAGACTGGCTAGGCCACTCCAGGACCTTGAAATGCTTCTTATGAAGCTGCTCCCTCGTTTCCCTGTTGGTGTGCTTGGGATCATTGTCATGCTGAAAGTCCCAGCCACGTTTCATCTTCAATGCCCTTGCTAATGGAAGGAGGTTTGCGCTCAAAATCTCACAATACATGGCCCCATTCATTCTTTAATGTACACGGATCAGTCATCCTGGTCCCTTTGCAGAGAAACAGTCCCAAACCATGATGTTGCCAACCCCATGCTTCACAGTAGATACGGTGTTCTTTGGATGCAACTCAGCATTCTCTCTCCTCCAAACAGGACGATTGTAGTTTTACCAAACAGTTCTACTTTGGTTCATCTGACCATATGAATTCTCCCAATACTCTTCTGGATCATCCAAATGCGCTCTAGCAAACTTCAGACGGGCCCGGACATGTACTGGCTTAAGCAGGGGGACACATCTGGCACTGCAGGATCTGAGTCCCTGCTCTCTGCAGGTCATTCACTAGGTCCCCCCTGTGTGGTTCTGGGATTTTTGCTCACCATTCTTGTGATCATTTTGAACCCACGGGGTAGAGCTTCAGACTGAGGGAGATTATCAGTGGTCTTGTATGTCTTCCATTTTCTAATTATTGCTCCCACAGTTGATTTCTTCACACCAAGTTGCTTGCCTATTGCAGATTCAGTCTTCCAAGCCTGGTGCAGGGCTACAATTTTGTTTCTGGTGTCCTTTGACAACTCTTTGGTCTTCACCACAGTGGAGTTTGGAGTGTGACTGTTTGAGCTTGTGGACAGGTGTCTTTTATACTGATAACAGGTGTATTACTACAGGTAATGAGTGAAGGACAGAGGAGCCTCTGGCTCTCACAGAAGTTACAGGTCTGTGGGAGCCAGAAATCTTGCTTGTTTGTAGGTGACCAAATACTTATTTTCCACCATAATTTGCAAATAATTATTTTCCAAATCAGACAATGTGATTTTCGGGATTTGTTTTCTCATTTTGTCTCTCATAGTTGAGGTCTACTTATGAATTTAAATTTGTCTCCAGATTGGCCTTCAACAATTATAAGAGATTATTTTCAAAGACCTTAAGCCGATTCCAATGGTTTATTTAAAGAAAATAAATTTTGTTGTTGTGGTCACAAAAGCAAGTCTAAGAGAAATTGCGATATAATCTTATGTATAGCACACTAACAACTTTATATTCATGTAATAATGTTTTATTATATTTTTTTTATATTAAATTAAGTAATATTAAACTGAATTAGAATTAGGCCTCAGCAACAGCTCCAAAATATACTACTATACAAAGTATACCAGTTGCAAGAAACCTTGTAAACCATTAAATCACAGTTATAGTTAAACACAATGTAACAAAACAAACAACACACAGTTGTGTTCTTGTCTTTTATGGAGTACAGAGAGCAAGACAAATTAAGAATACATTTGCTCTATTGTGCTTTATGCTTACACCTCGTGTTACCATTTTTCATGGTTTTCCAAAGGATGTCAGAAACTGAATCTAAAATGTGTAATGGCCCCTTATTGGATTCAAGGGTTCATTTTTTCTTACTGCACTGTGGATGTTTATGCTTTGTCCCCATCAAAGCACTTAAGGAGTTGTTCACACTGCGTTTTAACTCCGTGTTCACATCTGCTTTTTAGATCCGTCTCTGGGAAAGACAGGACGGACCAGAGTCGGATCTAACAATCAGCAGTGAGATTATCACTGCGGGCTATGAGGAAGATGCAGCGGCGTTCACATGACAGATCGCCGCTGCGTGTTTTCCTCCTGCCTGTCGGGTCCGCTTTATGGACCTGATCAAAGAACTGACATGCAGTTCTTTCAAGGACGGAGCTGACAGGCAGGAGGGGAACACGCAGCGGTGATCTCTCATGTGAACGCTGCTGCATGTTCCTCATAGCCCGCAGTGATAAACTCACTGCTAATTGTTTAGATCCATCTCTGGGTCCATCCTGTCGGTCCCCGAGACGGATTTAAAAAGCCGATGTAACACGGAGTTAAAACTCCGTGTGAACAAGCCGTAGACATTACAAATGTGTGTTATTAGTTTAGTTTGTGTTTCATATAATTCTAATAAGTTCTATTATCTATTAATAACATTGCAAAATCCAGTTAATTCCAAAGGGTTAAAGGGGTTGTCTCACTACAAAGATTGTCATTCAAATTAAAGATCTTCAAAAAACAAGCACGTTTGCAATATATGTCAATAACAAATCTCCTACTGATTTCTAGCTAACTTGTTTTTAGTGGCTTCAGAGGCTGCTGAGGTCTCTATAGTCACCGACCTGCTTGTTCTCCCTGATAGGCTGTATCTCCGGCATCTTATCACAACAGGTCGCGTCGGGAGCGAGCACGCAAGTTTAACTATCTCCTGTCCTTTCTCTCTCTGTCCTCGCTCTGCCTGCGGCACAGCTCAGTGATTTAGAGCAGGCATACTCGCAGCCCCTGTCATCTCCCCTGCTGCCTTATCTGTGTCTCAGCCTAATTATTATTCACTGCTGTTAACTATTTCATTCAGCTCTGAGTCTGCCTAATTAGCATTCACTCTCCTGTTTACCTAACCAGCTTCACTGCTGAAGTGAATGATTCAGGCAGGAAATAGTCAACAGTCAGTGAATAGTAATTAAGCAGACACAGACAGATGTAGCACTGAGATAACTCCATGCAAATACAACACATCAGAGATTATTTGAATCGCTTCCCCCCTGCTCAATTCCCTGTGCTGGGAACCCTGGCCCGGGTCACGTATGGATGTATGGGGAGAGAAATATGTGCTGTGTACACGGTGGATACTATTGAATGGTGAGCAGCATGTGAAAGAGAACTCTGTGATCTGAGATTTTCTCCCTTCCAATGCTGTTAGCATCTGGAGCGAGCGCAGCAGCATGACGTCACCTAGATGAAGGGAGGGGGGAGAGGACTCAAGGAAGCCAGTGCTCCCGCCCATGATTTCAAAACTACAGCTCTTAGGACAGCACCAAGGTAGGATGAAATCCAGTCGTGAGACAACTCCTTTAATTTACATTTTCTTGCAACTGTACAGAGTCTGTATAATATGGATATTATTATGATGTCATGTAATTTCTGTTTTAAGATGTTGTTACAGTTATCTGTTCTGGAGTTTATTTGTCTAATTTTACTTTCTAACAGTTTTATGTTGCTTTTTTATAGTTTATTCTGTTACAGACATTGACTCCGGTTTCCATGCATGTGCTTTTCATTTATTTTGTAGAGTATTTTCTATTTTTGGGCATTTTGCTGTGAGTTTTATCTTGACAATTTGACAAATTCTTTGATCTAATACCACTTGTTTTGCTTTTATAATCTTCCCATTTTGCTTAGACTTGTACCAGATTTTACACGACATCCAGGAACAACCAACATTTTTTGCCGCACTCTGTGTTGGATTTCCATTTCAAAGAAATGTTATGATCCTTCTCATTTTTTCACTTGACTACTCTCATGTTGGGGTCATGTTTTCATTTAATTATCAATGTTTAGCAGCTCAGTAAGGTCTGTAAGTACCTTTCCCTTTAACTGCAGAGTAATTGAATTTTTACACTTGTGCCAATATTTGTTTCAGAAATTCAAATTACAAGGTGCATATGTTTCAACATTAAGTGATTGCATAATTTTCTCCTCTATTTGATCTTGAAAACACATGTGATTAATTAATTTCCTTTCATATGTTTGAGGTATGTTTTATGAAGCCAGAATGTTCAGCTACTCAACATTGTTTTGTGTCATGTGTGATCCGTGTTTTTGCTACAAAGTAAAAAAAGCTGGGTGAACATGCTCTGTGTGATTTATCCATAATTTTGCCGGAGGTTATAATAACAAGGTATAGTCCTAAACAGACGACTCCTTTAAGACTTTCCTAGCACGTACATTGAAGCTCCAATTTTAGCTATGTTGTCTGCAGTTGTAAAGTTGTGTTTTTGTAATATATCTATATTACACTTTTACTGTTTTACTTTTTTATTTTTAAGCTTGTGCTTTACCATGTGCTGTAAGTATAAGTAGGTTTTTGGTCATACTGCTGTTAATGAGACAATAACACAAAGGCTATGTTCACACGCCTTAAAATGGGACGTATTTCACCACGTGTTTCGCGCCATACTGCGCTAAATACGGGGTGAAATACGTCCCATTCATTACGGTAATACACCGTTCTCATAGAGAACTATGGATTACGTCTCCTCTTCCCGCTCGCACAATACGCCGAGTGGGGAGAGAAGTGACATGTCAATAATTCACGGCATATACGAGCTCCCGAGCACACGGCGTAATTGCAGACGACATTATTGTCGTGTGAACATAGCCTAAAAGCCTCTTCAGAGTACTTCACAATTATGCACTAAAAAAAACTAATTGACCCACATATAGGAACAGGAAGGTGGTCACCAGCTTGTTGACTGTTTTCAGGTAACAGAATTTATTTTTTTTTTTTACACTGAAAACTTATGGCGACATTTATGTACGGGACTGCGGCAGAAGTCTGGCGTCTTTTCAGCCCAAAAACTGGTGCAGCCCCATTGGCTCTAGTTTTAATTAGACTCGCTCCAAAATCAGGTGCATTACAGGGTGCCCATGGCACTTTGTAATGCGCCTGATTTTGGGGGGCGTGCTGGAGGCGTGTCACACTACAACTGTACGATGCTACACATTTATAGCTTTAGTACGGCAAATCCAGGCTCATTACTGCTGGAAGGGGAGCCAGAATTATCACTTTATAGCTAGAAATCGCTAAATCTATGACCCATAGTAGAACAGGTTCATAGTTTTAGGCGCCATTTTTTCTCGCCAATCATTCATTGGGGGACACAGCACCTTGGGTATAGGCCCTTGCCTTCGGAGGCGGACACTAGGGGGACCAAACGAGTCTGGCCCGCCCCGGTGGACTATATCCCTCCTGCTGACGCCAGGCTGATCAGTTTTCAGCCTAGTGTCTGTAGGAGGCAGACGCTGCTCTGCAGCGCTGCAGAGGTTGTTATTTTTTCTTTCCTTTGCAGGAAGGTGATTGAACGCCCGGGTCCCCCCGGTTCGCGGCTCTCACCTGGGACGGTGATTGAGCACCCGGCTCTCACCTGGAGGAAGGTGATCGAGCCCCTGGCTCTCACCTATCAGGGGGGCCGTCAACGCGGAGTCTACCGTGACGCTGTCCCCCCTGAGGGCGTTCAAATTTAGCCCCGGGTCTGGAGGCTTAGGCCGCGCCTAGGCCGCAACTAGGCCGCGCCCTTTCCTGAGCCAGGGCCGCCCCAGGGGCGGTCCCAAACGGGTTCAGGCCCCTCCCAGGATGGGGCCGGACCTTCAGCAGCCCGGGTTTGTGTTGGGGGCGGAGCCTAAACGCCATTTTCCGGCGTTCGGCGTTCCTGACTCTTTGCTGCATCTCCTGGCTACTGCGGAGGACACAGCACCTTGGGTGTTAAGTTGGCCTGTTCTGGGCCACTGCCCCACGCACCCTGCAGCCATGCCACTGTCCAAGGACGAAGGGGTAAAGCCCGGCATATCTAAAGCGGTGGCGACTTACTTTGCTTGCAACCGTTGCCACAAAAAGTTCTCTTGCGGCCAGCCCAGTGCCCTTTGTGCCCCCTGCGCTGCCCCTCAGCCGACCGCCGTGGGGTCTGACTCCCCCCTGTCAGGAGTCTGTGGCCCCGGATAGGGCCAGTGCTCTGTCCCTATCTGTGGTTGTCCTGTCGAGACTGTCACTGTGTATGATTACAGCCATAGAGCGCATGCCGTCACTGCTCGCTGCCCAGCCTAGCACCTCCCAGGGTCCAGCGCCCGGCGTAGCCCGTACGGAGCGTTTGCATAAGAGGGTTAGATCTCGCTCTCCCTCGCTCACACCTGAGCTCTCTCCTGACGATCAGTGGTCGGAGATGGACGCTCCAAGTCGGGACTTGGCGGCTTCAAGTGGGGACTCCTCTGATTCTGACTCTGAGCCAGACAGAGATGATGGAATGGCAGCAGCGGTCCAAGCCCTGATACGGGCTGTCAGAGACTCCCTTCATGTGAAGGAGGATGATGTCTCGGCCTCTCAGGAAGAGGTCTCCTTTAAGCGCAGCAGGCGGCAGCGGTTGGTGTTCCCTGCACACCCAGAGTTTGAGGAGCTGATTGCCTAGGAATGGAAACATCCTGACAGGTGCGTGTTCCCTAGCAGACGCCTTAATGCACTTTGTCCCTTCCCAGAGGAATCGGTGACAAAGTGGTCGGGGATCCCATCGGTGGACGCCCCAGTCTCACGGCTCTCAAAATCTCCGGCCATCCCTGTCTCGGACGCGGCAGTCCTTAGTGACAGCGCTGACAGGCGTCTGGATGGCTTTTGTAAGTCCGCCTTTGAGGCAGTCAGGGCAGCGCTGCGACCTGCGTTTGCGGCTTCATGGGTCAGCAAAGCCTGCATGGTCTGGGCTAAGCAGCTCCAGCAGGGTCTGTCAGCTGGAGCCTCCACAGAGGAGTTGTTAGGTCTCGCTTCTCAGCTCTCGGGTGCATCGAAGTTCCTGTGCGACACTTCGTTTGAGTCAGCCCGCTTAGTGGCAAAGGCATCGGCCAAGGTAGTGGCCGTGCGCCGTTCCCTGTGGTTGAAGTCTTGATCTGCGGATGCAGCCTCCAAGAAGTTATTGGTGGCGCTTCCGTTTTCTGGCGGCAAGCTCTTTGGCAAACAGCTGGATGAATTAATTTCAGAGGCCACAGGGGGTCGTAGCACACTCCTCCCTCAGAGCCGGCCAGCCCGGCGGCATCCAGTTAGGTAGCACGCCCGTGGGCAGTCCTTTCGGAACTTTACGTACAAGCCAGCCGCAGGGAAGGCCCCCCACTCCTCGAGAGCAGAGCGTTCCTCAGCCAGACCAATGTCATCCTGGCGGTCTCGCAGAATGCCCAAGGGCCCTCCCGCCAAATCGGTCTGAGGGTCTGCCCTCACTCGAAGGTCCCTCTCGGGTGGGGGGCCGTCTCCTGCAGTTCAAAGAGATCTGGCAGGTTCTAGTCGACGATGCCTGGGTGCGCAGGGTCATCTCGGCAGGTTACAAAATTTGTTTCCGGTCGGTTCCCCCGACACGGTTTTTTCTTTCTTCCCCGCCCGCTTCTCCAGTCCGGCCGTCGGCTTTTTTTCAAGCGATCCGCACCCTCTGTCTTCAGGGGGTGATTGTGCCCGTCCCCGAATCCGAGCGTTTTCGGGGGTTTTACTCGAATCTCTTCATGGTCCCCAAAAAATGCGGGTCGGTGAGACCAGTTTTGGATCTCAAGAGGCTCAACCGGTTCGTGCAGGTTCCCGGGTTTCGCATGGAATCACTCCGGTCGGTGATTGCGTCACTGGAGCAATACGAGTTTCTGGCCGCCATAGACATCAGGGACGTGTATCTGCACATCCCTATTGCCCAGGCTCACCAGCAGTTCCTGCGGTTCGCAGTAGGGGCAGAACATTTTCAGTTCACAGCTCTGCCGTTCGGTCTCGCGACCACACCAAGGGTTTTTACGAAGGTCTTGGCACCCCTGATAGCGATTCTGCGCATTAGGGGTGTAACCATATCCCATATCTGGACGACCTCCTGGTGAAGGCCCCCTCTCGCTCTGCCTGCCTGTACAGTATCAGGGTCACCCTAGACGTCCTAGTGCGCTTCGGCTGGATAGTCAACTTCGACAAGTCCTGTCTGATCCCAGCTCAGAGGATGGAGTTCCTGGGGATGACACTCGACACTCAGGTGGCCAGAGTGTTCCTCCCGCCGGAGAAGGTTCGGCAATTGCAGGCAGATATTTCTGTACTGATGCATCGCACCCTATATGTACTTCGCACTTGCATGCGGGTGCTCGGCAGGATGGTGGCTGCGTTCGAGGCTGTGGCCTTTGCGCAGTTTCACTCTCGCCCTCTGCAGCGGGTGATCCTAGCCAGGTGGGACAGGTCCCCCATGACCCTGGACATGATGGTTCGGCTGCCATCCCGGGTGCGGGCCGACCTGGGCTGGTGGCTAAGTTCCCCTGCGTTGCGTCAGGGTAAGTCGTTCTTGCCCCCGCAGTGGTTGGTCATCACCACGGATGCCAGCGCATCAGGGTGGGGCGCCGTTTTTGGCTCCTGGACGACTCAGGGCTGCTGGACTCTCAGCGAATCCGGTCTCCAGATCAATGTTCTGGAGCTCAGGGCCATTTTCTTGGCACTTCTTCATTGGGCCCCGATGGTTCGAGGAAACCCAGTTCGGATTCAGTCCGACAATGCCACAGCAGTCGCCTATCTAAATCACCAGGGCGGCACCAGAAGTCGGTCGGTTTTTCAGGAAACCGCGAGGATTCTTCACTGGGCGGAACAATCGGTTCCAGCCTTATCGGCGCCTCAAGTCCGAGAGGGTACCCGCTATCCTCATCGCCCCGGACTGGCCTCGCAGGTCCTGGTACGTGGATCTCGTCGCCCTGCTGGCAGACGCTCCTTGGCCCCTCCCGTTGCGTCCAGATCTCCTCTCACAGGGTCCTCTGTGCCACCCTACCTTACCGCAGCTGCGTTTGACGGCGTGGCTGTTGAGACCGCGATACTGAAATCTCGCGGTCTGTCGCAGGCGGTTATCCAGACCATGATTCGGGCGCGCAAGCCGCAGTCCGCCCGGATCTATTACCGTACCTGGAAGTCTTTTTTCACCTGGGCTGAGGCCCGCAGGTTTCCCCCCTTAGTTTTTTCGGTTCCAAGGGTGCTATCGTTCCTGCAGTCAGGCCTGGAGCTCGGGCTCAGCCTGTCTTCCCTGAAGGGTCAGATTTCTGCCCTTTCAGTTTTGTTTCAGCGCAAGCTAGCCTCCTGCGCGCAGGTTAAAACGTTTTTGCAGGGGGTCGCGCATTCGGTCCCCCCGGTTCGTAGGCCTATAGAACCGTGGGACTTGAATCTTGTGTTGAAGGCCATGCAGTCTTCACCTTTTGAGCCACTACGGGAGATCTCCCTACGTTTGCTTTCTTGGAAGGTGGCATTTTTGGTGGCCATTACTTCCATCCGCCGAGTGTCGGAACTGGCGGCTTTATCTTGCAAATCCCCTTTTTTGATTTTGCATAAGGACAAGGTGGTCTTGCGTCCGGTCCCTTCGTTTCTCCCTAAGGTGGTGTCTTCGTTTCACATCAATGAGGACATAGTTCTGCCTTCGTTCTGCCCCTCGCCCTCTCATCCACAAGAGCAGGCGTTGCATTGTTTGGACGTGGTCAGGGCTGTTCGCATCTACCTCTCTGTCACAGAGTCCTTTAGGCGCTCGGATGCGCTCTTTGTCATTCCGGGCGGCCCGCGCAGGGGCCTGGCGGCCATTAAGGCCACCATTGCCAGCTGGATCCGGTCTGCGATTTTGGAAGCCTAACGCTCAAAGGGGGAGTCTCCTTCGTTTTGGGTGACTGCTCATTTCACGCGGGCAGTTGGCGCCTCCTGGGCGGTTCGGCATCAGGCATCAGCGTTACAGGTGTGCAAAGCGGCCACCTGGGCTTCGGTCCATACCTTTTCTAAATTCTATCAGATACATACCTTGGCCTCCGCTGATGCAAGCCTCGGCCGTAAGGTACTTCAGGCAGCACTTGCTTAGGGCTTATCACTGCTGAGAATTGTTTTTCTTTTAGTTGTTTTTTCCCACCCTCTGGGAGAGCTATTGGACATCCCAAGGTGCTGTGTCCCCCAATGAATGATTGGCGAGAAAAATGGATTTTTGTACTTACCGTAAAATCCCTTTCTCGTCCAATTCACTGGGGGACACAGGTCCCACCCTCATAGTCTTGTTTTCAGGGTTCGGTGTGTCTCTTTCTCTCAGCCATGGCTTTGGTACCAACTGATCAGCCTGGCGTCAGCAGGAGGGATATAGTCCACCGGGGCGGGCCCGACTCGTTTGGTCTGCCTAGTGTCCGCCTCCGAAGGCAAGGATATACCCAAGGTGCTGTGTCCCCCAATGAATTGGACGAGAAAGGGATTTTACGGTAAGTACAAAAATCCATTTTTTTGTGCACTACAAATGCCGCCTAGGTGCCAAAAGTCATACATGTTGCCCTTAGTGCCCTTAGTTTGGGTTGGCCTGCATCAAATTTTGGCAAAAATCACAAAGAAAAATCAACTGTAACACAGCCCATTTTATTTCAGCTAGAAGTGGCATCTTAACCTAAGTGATGCCACACTAGGAGTGTTGCAGGACAGGGAGCAATGCTGAAAGTTAATCACTAAAACACTGCTGAAACCATAACCCCAATTTAGAGTTACGGATGGGGCAGAGAAAAAAAATTTGGTTTTGGATGTCACTAACCCGGATCAGTCAACTAGCGTCGAACCAGACATGGACCTGCTTGAGCAACACTAAATAAAATATGTATTCAACAACTACATATGGATATTATTATTGGTCTGATATTTAGACCATGGGGTGTATATTAATACACTCCACTTTAAATAGTCTAGCTATTATCATTCAGCAGAACATCCTGCACATTTATCTACTGTGTAATATATTATATGTTCTCACCTTAACAAAGTAACTCTGTCAGCGGCTGCTGTGTGTTAAAAAAAGAAAAAGTGTCTGTCTCCAAAATGTTGCTCACCGTAGGGATGTGACCAAATGTACTTCTGTCCTGACATGATTAATGCAATTACATTAGCATTAGCTCTACCTGGCACGTTATCCATTATCTCATTCAAACCTCTTTTAACACATTGGTATGTGATACAACTGTGAATGTCAAATAGGCCGCAAATATCACTGGACTTACAGATGTATGCTTAAGTAACCAAAAATATAAAAAGATTGAACATAGAATTTGTTAGGAGGAAAAACTCTACTTAAAGGGTTTGTCCATTTGGGGAAATAGGATCCACAGGTTTCTGCAGTTGCTGCACAAAAAGGGGGCTATGCTTGGAAAGTTTTATTTGTTCACGTCTCTTAATGTGTTGAGTACAGCCAGTACATTTGATTAGCTGTACTCGGAATGCCTATAGAAGTGAAAGGAGAAAGCCATGCATGTGTGGCCGCACTAGAAACTGCTGGACCTTATTTGTGCAGATGGAAATTGCACCAGTTATTGGATGATCAGTAATTGATTTATTTAAAAATGATGGTGTATAAAATATTGCAGTAAACTTGGCCTTATATATAGTTACCTTGATCTCTTTTAATGAACAGCCTTGACACTTGCTTGGTCATTTTCTTGCTTGGTAGTTTAGATGTTTGTAGTTTATATTCATTCTTAAGCATAACAGGAATTTACACACCCAGCAGTGATTTCTTAGTACAAAGCTGTCAATGTAAAAAAGCAGAACTTCAGTATAAAGCATTAAATGGTGACAAAACAACTGTCTAAACCCCTAATAAAACAATGGGTCGACTTATGGAGACTTCAGACTCCTAAACTGCAGTTGGTGATCATAGCTGTGACCTAATGGATATCTGATAAAAGGTAATAAGGCAGCCAATACTAAAAAAATACTATAATTTTCACCACCAATATTTATTTAAGGGGTTGTCAAAATATACTCACAGAACCAATTTGATAAATGCATTGGAAGTCACCAGATACAAAAAGCAATAGGATTTGACACAACTCTCAGAAATCACAGCAAAAAGGTGAATCCTACTATAAAATGTAACCTTTATTAATGTACATAAAAAAAAATAGAAAAAAACTTTCCTCCTAGTAAATCCTGGGTACTCAGACCCTAACTAAAGTAGGGCTATCGCCCCAACAAGGGTGGCCACACCCATGAACCTTCTTCCCAACCCTAGAAATCCCTACCCTATCCTTTCTAGGGTTGGGTAGAAGGTTCGTGGATGGGGCCGCCCTTATCGGGGCGATAGCCCCACTTTAGTTAGGGTCTGAGTACCTAGGGTTTACTAGGAGGAGTGTTTTTTCTAGTTTTTTTAATGTTTATTAATAAAGGTTATATTTTATAGTCGGATTCACCTTTTTGCTGTGCTGTCGAAAAATACGTTTTAAGTTAGCCTTTGTAATTGTTGAGAATACAAGGGATTCGAAATGTAATATGTTTTTTAAAAAAACTCCTTAATTTTTCCCACAAAGCCGAGCACTGCTACATGTGAACACGGCAGTGGTGCCTGATCCCTACATGGCCCTTTCATTTCTCGTAAGCTGTATAATGTTCAGGACACCTGTGCATTGCATAAAAAAGATTGTGGCTGCATCACATACTGACACATAAGACTAAAGAGTATCCAACAGCACTTCAATATGCAAAATATAATTTAATTGATTCCACAACAAGTATCAGCAGTATCTTGGGCATATGACATGATTCACAAACCTGTTATTCATGGACATTTGCAGATGGATCATGAATTATTTGAGATGTTATTCCCTCTGCTCGAAGGAATCGCTTCCTTTCCTTCAAAACCTTCTTGATATAACTAAATATGTCCTAGAAGTCTTTGGACTGAAACGTCCAAAAATGTAATATTGATTGAGATTGTGAATGATATCATATGGACAAGATACTTCATGATACTTGTTATGAACTCACTGAAATCTGATTTTGTGAATTCAAAGAGCTGCTGGTTATTTTTCAGGTCGGTTTCACACGGTTTATTGCGGCGCGTGCAGTACCTGGCACAATACATGTTCATTGCGCGTAATTTCAACAGCGCAAACAACGCATAATAGCTGGAGGCACATCTGTGCCTCTTATACTTTATTATTTGCTGGCGTGTATCTGAAAAGAAATGACATGTCATTTCTTTTCCGAGGCGCAGTAAATTCTGATTGTAAAATACACAGTGTGTGATTGATGGCACGTATTGTACATTGGTGTCTATGACAACTGTCTTGTATGTTGTTTGGGCCATATTTTGGTGAAATTACAGAGCCTGCTCTTTACAGCCAGCCTCAGGTTCTCACTTATTTTTCTGACTGTGGGTGCTTCTACAGAAGTGACTGACATTTTAGCTTTGCTATTCTTATCTGAGCTTGCTAGAGACATTGGTGACGGTTTTAAAGTGGTGGTCTCGCTACAAGGATTGCTTTTTATGTTAGAGGTCTTGCAAAAATGAGTCACTTCGTAATATTTGTCCATTAACAATGTCCTAACTATTCCTAGATATCCCCTCTTGTATGGGCTGCATCAGCTCCTCAGGTTGCTATAGCTACCGAGCTGTTAATTCTCCTCTGATAGGCTGCCAGTGATGGTCACTTTAGCTACAGACCTGGTGTCCTTATCAGCTCATCACTGCAGGCCCGTAGTAGCCAGTAAACACGGCCCTGAATTAAAAAAATGAACACAGAGAAAACAGGACGGAGGTAAGATGAATCGATGTAGTGAGACAACCCCTTTAACAGCAGCGCACAAGGCTACAGAGCTTTAAAGGGTCAAGGTTTGTCAATAACAAAGATAAACAAACTAATGTGCTGATGATAAAACACAGCAGGTAGTGACATCAACATCCAGGTTGAGGCTCCTAGAACACAGAGATGTAATCGGTAACCTAGAAGAGCTTCTGTACACAAGCAGGAGATATAAACTGCTCTAGCTCTGAAAGGAAGTAAAATCAGAGCAGAAATGTATTTAATAATCTTCATCTTTGCCTATATGTTTAAAACTAATAAATATGATAAGAATAACCCTTTAAAGACAACCACAACTGGCAGCCATACACTGACACATTGGAGTATGCTTATAACAATTATAATGGTTAATACTGTACATATGGACACTATTGCAGGAGGGAAACTTTGTGCAATGTAATGCTGTATGTTATACAGAATGGAAGAAATGGAGGGTGGAACCAATATATGGATGGTATGCCATTGCAGTGTATGCATAAAGGGGAACATTAGCTATAGTTCTGACTAAAACATAATTTTAAGGCTTTTCAAGACCTGGACATCTATTGTATGTATTCGGGATAACCTATATGTCTGTAGCATTACAATTTCAGGAGCTCATATTTCATAACCTAGTTTAGAAATGTGAAAGAAAATGCTAAAGTCTAAAATATCTTGCCTAGAAACCGATACCTCTTCTGTTTAGGGATATACAGTTACATTGTGGCCAATATTTAACAATTAGTACAATTGACAGTGTATAGTCAATGGTACGTGAAGCTTGCTCCATGTCATTTTGTCTGGACAAAGAATTGGCTCCAATAAACAAAATGTAAATTTACATCACAGCAGGAACTCACTTTGGTCATTTTTAAAGCCGTAACCTTGTCATATATTTACCTTTCATGAAGATGTATTAGCAGAGAGCCCTGTTCAGAACTAATATTATATGATCAACAAAATATTACTGTAAGTTATTCTTAAGAATGTCAGGGCCTTAAAAGGAATGTGTCATCAGAAAATGGCCTATTGTTTAATGTTTTTTTTATTTCCCATATCACGATCAATGTTTTAAAAAAATCCTTAGAAGGGGGGAAATCTCTCCTTGGGGAGAGCCACCAATAAATTGGTCGGTGTGAGGATTTATTTGCCTTTCAGACCTCACTGACTGTTTTGCATAAAGCAGAGGCTTATGAGAAAAGAGCTGAGGAATTCCACAGCACACTCTCTTGGATGTAGTTATCCTCAATTCACATGTGGCTCACAGGAGCCTAGCGAGGTGAAAGGGATTTGAGCCAAACCAGTTAAGTTCAACTACAGACAGCTGTTTCGGGGTATTTTCCCCTCGTCAGTGCAGCGTAAAATTTACTGGTTGGCTGGGTGAGAGGAGAAAGTGGCTTAGAAGGGGGAAAAATCTCTCCTTGAGAAGAGCCATCAATAAATTGGTCGGTGTGAGGATTTATTTGCCTTTCAGACCTCAGTGACTGTTTTGCATTAAAAAAAATCCTGAAATCCTGCAGTTTTCACTTTGGGCACTAGGTCTAATAATGGTCTGACACTTCCTGTTCTGTAAAGAAACCTTTTCAGCAGTCTCCTCATTATCAGCACAGGAAGATTACATTGAAAGGTGGCACCAATGTGTAGATAAACAGGATCCACAATTAGGAGATCATATCAAATAGTCACAACTCCTCCTTTCCCCCTCTCTGCACACTGACCTTTTCCCAAGTCACAGAGAGTGTCTAGAAAACGCTCCTATAGAAGTCAATGGTTCTGCTATATCCTTGTAGCTGCTATGAATGATCTCTGTACATAATCATATATAGACAACAGAAATAAAATTTGCAATCAGAAAATTTAAAAAACTTAGAAGAAAAGAATAATTATCAGTATCTTGTTTTAATTAGTAACAATAAAAAACCCAAAACATGAATATATATTCCCTTTAATAGATGTAAGGGATGTTCCCACTATATACCTTGATGGCAATGTCGATAAGATATGCCATCAAAATGTGAAAGGTGGGGCCCGCACCTATCTCGGAAATGGGTCACTAAAAGTGTCAGCTAATAATGGAAAGCCTGCTCTCCATTCTGTTCTATGGGAGAGTCATGTGCAAGTTTGACCGGCTTTACATTCTGAGCATAAACTTTCGGGGGCCAATTCCTAAAACTTTATGTATGGTGTGGCGGGGAAAATGGCAGGTAATCATATCTCTCAATGAGCTATAAATGACCGTATTTGCAGGCCGTACATGGGGCATACTGTACTTCAGCGCAATTATGCCCCATATTACGGCCCACAAGTACACCGTGTGAATCTTCCCTTATGAATTGATCTTTATTATAACTGTGTAATATTTTACACTTTTAGTATCCTATATCATGGTGTAATAATAACCAAGTATAATTCCCCCAGTGGGCCTCTGAGCATGGTAGGCCTGGGCTGGTTTTCATTGAGAAAGGCAGAGAAAGAGAAGCAGAAAGCAAGAGGAATGTGCAGTCATCTTTAGTAGCTGTAGAGTGGGCCTCCACTGGTGGACCCCAAGAACTAACTCCACTGTTGGCCCCAAGAACTAACTCTACTGGTGGATCCCAAGAACTAACTCTACTGGTGGATCCCAAGAACTAACTCTACTGGTGGACCCCAAGAATAAAATCTACTGGTGGACCACAAGAACTAACTCCACTAATGGCCCCAAGAACTAACTCCACTGGTGGACCTCAAGAACTAACTCCACTGGTGGACCCCAAGAACTAACTCCACTGGTGGACCCCAAGAACTAACTCCACTGGTGGACCCCAAGAACTAACTCCACTGGTGGACCCCAAGAACTAACTCCACTGGTGGACCCCAAGAACTAACTCCACTGGTGGACCCCAAGAACCAACTCCACTGTGGGTCCCAGGTACCCCAGTCCAACATGAAGTGTAATCATGGTTTAATATACTTATCCATTAGTTTCCGTACATCTGTTGTTTTGTGCTCTTTTTTTTAGCTATATTTACATACACATACTGTTTACCTAATAAAGTGTGATACTTTTAGATGCTGATTCCCTGGGTCTATATGTTATTTGTATTGTGAGGGTGGAGGGTGCGTGGGGGAGGAGCTATAGAGTGACCAAGGTAGTACCTGGAAGTCTTGGTCATGCTTTTCCAAATAATATCAGACACAACTAGCCGTGAGACATGTCCCTTTGTCTTGCTGGAAGATCATATCAATCTGAAGGAAGACCATCGGCATGTATGGATCTGTGTAGTCTGCAAGGGATGTATTCATACCCAAAGTGGTTAAGAGTGGCTTCCACATGATGAGTGACCAGAGAAAGTCATGAAAACATTTTTCTGACCATAGTGCTGCCATCACCAGCTTGTGTTCTTCCAGCAATGGTTGCAGGGTGTTTGTTCTTTGCTTTGATGTTTCTCATCCGACATGCCAATGTCCATCTGTTCGATGAAACAGAAATCATGGCTCTTCAGAGAAGGCAACCTTTTGCCAATTATCGGAGGTCCAGCTCCGATACTGCTGTAAAAATGGACGTACTGTGCATCAATTGGGACCTACTTGGCCCATGGTGGATTTTTTGGTGCTGTTCCCATTTGTTGGACTTTGGACTTTACGTAGTAGGACTCACTGAACAGTTTTAGACACACACCTGGTAGTCTCCTGGTGCATTTTGACAGTGAGGTGCTTCAAGGTAGTGTTTTGGTCCACCCTTGTGCACTTTCATAGTCAACGTTCACCTCTTACGTTAATGGCACGTGGTGCTTCACACTGTGCAGTGTCAGAAATACTGCCACCTTCCTCCCGATGGCCAATAATCATTCCTTTTTGCAGCTCTGATAAAATGCCCCTTTTACCCATGACAACAATGATGGATATGTGTGCAGGCAGCCTATTCCATACTTACATACCCAGCAACCCAGCTCACCACACGTGACTTCCTTCACGACCTACACACTGCCAATGTTGGAAGTGATCATAATAATGTGACTCCACCATATATTTTTGGTAATCTGTTCAGTTTTCCTACCTGGTGATACGGTGGTTTATTCTTCTGTGTCCTAGATAAATCAATTTTGTTTTTATCAGAGCAGGAATTGAAAATAATGGATGCCGCTGGTGTCCGTCATGTGATGGATACGGCTCAGTGTTGTGGTTTTTGTCATAACCTGAGGCTACGTTGAAAATGTGAATAGGGCCTCAGCCACAGTTTCTCTACAAATTGCTATTCTATATTAATCACAGCCCTTTTTCTCCATTACAAATGTGTGCTACCTTGTTCTTTTTAGAGGCTTGACTTACTGGCCCCTATGTATGAAAATCTTCTATCAGTAAGACTGTCTTTTTTGCCCATAGCAAATAATCAGAGCTCAGCTTTTATATTTCCAGAGCACTATATGAAATGAAAGCTGAGCTCTGATTAGTTGCTATGGGCTACAAAGACAGTCTTACTGCTGGACTGCTTTCATACATAAGGATGTGTGTGTATCTGACGTTCATAAGCTGGTCGGCTCGCGCATCCACATGACGTCCGCTGTTGCTAGCTGTAGAGCGTGTAGTTACTTAGCACTATGTACAGTGCCTTGCGAAAGTATTCGGCCCCCTTGAACTTTTCAACTTTTTGCCACATTTCAGGCTTCAAACTTAAAGATATAAAAAAATTATTTTTTGTGGGACACAATTGTGAAGTGGAGCGAAATTTATTGGCTATTTTAAACTTTTGTAAAAAATAAAAAAGTGAAAAGTGGGGCGTGCAAAATTATTCGACTCCCTTAAGTTAATACTTTGTAGTGCCACCTTTTGCTGCAATTACAGCTGCAAGTCGCTTGGGGTATGTCTCTATCAGTTTTGCACATTGAAAGGTCTGGACTTTGACTTGGCCATTCTAACACCTGGATACGTTTATTTGTGAACCTTCCATTGTAGATTTTGCTTTATGTTTGGGATCATTGTCTTATTGGAGGATAAATCTCCGTCCCAGTCTCAGGTCTTTTGCTGACTCCAACAGGTTTTCTTCCAGAATGGTCCTGTATTTGGAGGGATGGCCTGGTCTCGGTAGCTTTGCAGTTGTCTGATACTCCTTCCATTTCAATATGATCGCTTGCACAGTGTTCTTTGGGAAATCTTTTTTTATCCAAATCCGGCTTTAAACTTCTCCACAACAGTATCACGGACCTGCCTGGTGTGTTCCTTGGACTTCATGATGCTCTCTGCGCTTTAAACAGAACCCTGAGACTATCACAGAGCAGGTGCACTTATACGGAGACTTGATTACACACGTGGATTATATTTATCATCATCAGTCATTTAGGATAACATTGGATCATTCAGAGATCCTCACTGAACTTCTGGAGTGAGTTTGCTGCACTGAAAGTAAAGGGGCCGAATAAATTCGGACGCCCCACTTTTCAGTTTCTTTGTTTTTTTTCATAAAAGTTAAAAATATCCAATAAATTTTCTTACACTTCACAATTGTGTCCCACTTGTTGTTGATTCTTCACCAAAAAATTAAAATGTTATATCTTTATTGTTTGAAGCCTGAAATGTGGCAAAAGGTTGAAAAGTTCAAAGGGGCCGAATACTTTAGCAAGGCACTGTATATGTGCCACTGCCATGTGCTTTGTTACATCTGAGACCAGATTTTAGAAAGCGTTTATTGTGTGTAACTAATATTGAAAGGGGAAAATATAAAATGAAGGTTCAACATCATAGAGGAATAGTTAATCTCTGCGGCATCATGAATATCTTCATATGCTGAGGTTACGATTACAAATGATCATTTCAAGGTATTTTTCTGTATCTGGTTATACCTGCAGTCCTGGATCTTTTACTGTACACAATTGTATAGCTTGCTCCTGTAGATATACATTGTTACATACATTTACATGAAGTGATTTGTTAGTCGTTTTGCTCCAGGGGATAACCCAAAACTGCTTGGCATGTGCAGATGTATCCAGTGCGGCTTGCACAACACATCTGTGCCATCTTTCTTGCCCTTGGATACAACTCTGCGTGCTATAAAATTAAACGGCCTAAAACAGATTGCATCTAGGAAGATAAAGTGATATCATTTATACAAGTTGCAGGAGGCACATTTGGCTAATAGACCGCCTGTTCATATGAAGTTCATAAAGGTTCTCCAATCAACACCAATTGACCGGGGAACAGCCATTCAGGGCAGTAGTTTTATGTTATTCCTAGAATCACCCCTGGGTTTATAGTAAAATATCGAATTGCACATAAAGCTTTACCTATGTCTTTCAGACACCAAAAGTTGCATGTTTAACTAGTACAGCAGACAGCTGTATAGCATTCCAATTCTGCAGGATCTTAGCAACCAGCAGTATAAGATGGGGCAAAGCTTGCTGACCGTTTCCATTATTGTGCTGCTCCATGTTCTTTTTTAGTTTCTTACTACCAGGGGTGGTCTTTTTACAGTGTGAGGCAATACATGAAATACTGCCCTCTCTACCCTTTCCAAATATAGTATACAAGCATTGCTCTGGTTTTCCACCAAAATCCTGCCCCTCAAAAGAGGGAGTTGCCATCTGGATGGAGGGAAATTCTTACCTTGCCTCATAAAGGATAGATCCCTGTTTACCACAAATGACATCTATAGACAACAAGATGCTGTGGCATTGCTATTTGGGCACTTTCCCGATATGTTATGTAATGCTCTTATAAGCAGCTAATATACTATAGTGTTATGTTCACATGGCGTGTTGACTCCGTGTTGGAATTTTTAGGTGCATGTTTGGATCCGTGTTTCGAACCCTAAGCGGACCCAAACACACATCTGACAATGTGCAGTGTTTTTTTACATTGCCTTCAATGTAAAACAGGCATCAGAATTCAGATGTCTGATAGCCGATGCGTGTTTTACATGCGTCTTTCGGATCTGTTGTGACCACGCAATTCCTAAGAAGCTACCAAAGAAACTCAGACCAGCCGCTCAGATCTCTCCCTTTAAGAAATTACAAATAAATGGACTAAGAAGTAGCTGAGCTTAGTTTGTGATAAGTTTTCTTACATTGTGGCCATACACATATCCTACCATAACATGTTTTCTGTGGTCCTATATAGGACTGCTGGTAAACACTTGGCATTGACAAGGACAATCTGTTCAAATTGCTGATACTTTGGTATCATGCCTACTCTTTACTACATAAATTGAACATGGACATTTCTGATGTTTGTTACAGGTGGGGAAACTTGTTTCATTTGCTCTGGGACTTTCCATAAATCCAGACTTCTTTGTCCTCAGTCAGTTCATTAATCTATGGGTCTCTTGGGAGTCTCTTTTACTATTGACTGTCCCACATGGTCAAATGCTTTGCAAGTCTAGAATACTTTTCCATAGATTTATGACAGTTCGATGTCTAATAGCGCAGTTTTGGCGAAGGAGATCTTCTCTCACCCTCTTTGATTTATACGCACATATCAAGGAGGTAAGAAACATGGAATATTTAACATCATTATTGAACAACACTGTAGACCTGTTCGACTCATGTGGTCCCTTAGGTACCTGTATTGTACTGAAATTTTGTTCTCACTATTTTCTGTCTCTTGTCTTGTTTGAAATGGTCCCTGTAGTCCTTATATTATGCCCACACTTTTTTTTTTTTTTTTTTTACAGAGTCTATATAGTTTTATCTTTGACTTTGCCATGCTCTGTACAAGTTATTGATACATGAATGATTTCAAAAATTTTAACTTGCATGGTCCCTTTCTCCTTTTCCTCTTTACCAAGTTCTTTATAGTTTTTATTTTACACTTTTTTTTCTCTTTTGCCGTTTTGAATGTTACTGGTACATACTGTTATTTCTAATTACTTTTCTATAAATTTCATCACCATTGGCTTTGGTGCATATCTTCTGCTGTTATGTGTACTCTGTATTTTATTAATCCCTTATAGAAATTTGCTATATGTTTACATCATAATATAGGTAAGGGAGTATGTAGTTGGCTGTAGTTGGCCTGCTCCATACTTGGCTGATGCCGGCTATTGATTACATTTCACAACCGCTGCTAGTAGCCAGGATCAGAAAAATTCTAATCCCGGCCATTTAACCATTTAGAAACCTTGGTAGACACTACCCCGGCATCTAAATGATTTAAAAATGGTGCCTAGTTCATTTCAGCCTGCAGTTGCGGGGTGTTGACTGGTTGTCATGGTGGCTTGAGGTCCAAAGAAGGTAGAGTGTAGTAGGAGAGCCATATTAGAACACAATTCTATTATATTGTAGAATATAGCACAAGCGATCAGATCCCCTTGACTTCAAGTACCCTAGAAGGACTTCAATTACAAGTTAAAAAAATGTTAAAACCTCCAAAAATCAAAAACTTTAAACTTCAAAACAGTCCCCTTCTGACATTTTACAAAGTTGAACATAATCGGTATTGCCGTGTCTATAAAAGTCTGATCTATTAAAATGTAACATTATGATGTACAGGCAACACCATAGCAAAAATGGCCAGTGCAAGAACTGCACCTTTTGGTCACTTTGTTTCCTCAAAAAATTCGATTAAAATGGAATCCCAAGTTTCATGTAATCCAAAATTGTACCAATGAAAACTACACTGTTCTCAGCACATGGTGCTGCAATGGAAATTTAAAAAAAAAGAAGTAAAATAAAATGAAAATGCTAAGAACTTGGTATTACCATCATACTGACCAGAAATAAAAAGATAACATCATTTATACCACATTGTGAACTCCATAAAAAACAGTTTTTCAGGGTTTTTTGTTTTCCAGTACATTATATAGTACGGTTAATGGTAGCATTAAAAAGTACAACTTGTCTAACAAAATACAAGCCCTCAAACAGCTTTGTAGATGGAAAATTAAGAAAGTTATGGTTCTTAGAAGGAGGGGAGGAAAAAACTGAATGTGATGTAAGCAAAAAACCCTGCAGCGGGAAAGGGTTAAATTTCAATAAAATACAGTTTAGAGGAAAAACATTTGCCATTATCAGTGTAGCTCCATTTTCAAAGTCTGCAAGCAATCTTGTTTGGAACTGACAGCAGAAGACGCTGCTTGAGGGCAAGTTGGACAGGTTGCTAGGACAACTGTCAGGTACTTAGTGTCTTCTACATACATTTCCAAGCTACAGGGAGGAGTGCGTTAAAGGGAAGCTGTCACATTGAGCATGCTATCTGCTAAATAGAGCAGGAGGAGTTGAGCAGACTGATACTTAGTTCTCTGGAGATAAATTCAGATTAACTTTGATTTTAATCCCTGCTGATTCTGGGTTAAGGAGTCCAGTAGGCGGTGTTATCGGCGATTGACAGCTATTTTTGTTTTACACTGATGACAATCACTGACAAAACCGCCTACAGGACTTCTTCACCCAGAATAAGCAGATATTTAAATTAATTAAGTACAAGGAAGAAGTGCAGTTCCACTATAAAAATATTAAACTAGTCAAATCACCAGTTCTTGATGATATACACCCCCATGTCCTAAGGGAATTAAGTAATGTGAATGGCCCCTATTCTTAATATTTATGGACTGTATAGTAACTGGGGATGTCCCAGAGGATTGCCGCATAGCAAATGTGATTCCAATAGTCAATAAGGGGTCAAAAAGGGATCCTGGAAACTGTAGGCCAATAAGTTTAACGTCTGTTGTAGGTAAAATGTTTGAAGGTTTTCTAATGCTATACTGGAGTATCTCACTGAAAATAAATGTACAACGCCTTTCCAGCATGGGTTTATGAAGGATCATTCCTGTCAAGCTAATCTTATCAACTTCTATGAGAAGGTTCTAGACTGGATCTGGTGAGGCATTATATGTCATATAGCTGTATTTTTTCTAAAGCATTTGATACTGTGCCACATAAAAGGTTGGTAGCTAAAATTGAAATGCTTGGACTGTTGGAAAATGTTTGCAAGTGGGTGACTGGCTGAGTGATAGAAAACAAAGGGTGGTGATTAATGGTGCATACTCAGACTTGATCCCTGTTAATAGTGGGGTGCCACAGGGGTCAGTATTGGGCCCTATTCTCTTTAATATATTCATTAATTACCTTACGGAAGGGTTGAATAGTAGAATATCAGTCTTTGCAGATGATACTAAACTGTGTACGGTAATTAACACAACAGAAGATAATGTTTTATTAAGAAGGATATGGATAAGTTGGAGCCCTGAGCAGAGAAGTGTTAAGGTTATGCACATGGGAAATTAAAATCCATTATATGATGAATTGTTAAACAGAAAAACACTGGGTAAAAGTGACATGGAGAAGGACTTTGGAATCCTAGTGGACAGTAAACTTAATTGTAGTAGCCAGTGTCAGGCAGCAGCGGCCAAGGCAAATAGGATCATGGGTGTATTAAAAGGAGTATAGATGCATATGATGGGAACATTATTCTCCCAGTATACAAGTCACTGGTTAGACCACACATGGAATATTGTGTACAGGTTTGGGCACCAGTGCACAGGAAAGACAGTGTAGAGCTTGAACAGGTCCAAAGGCGGGCAACAAAAATAATAAAAGGACTGGGTGGACTGCAATATCCAGAAAGATTAGCAAGATTAGGGTTATTTAGTTTAGAGAAAATATGGCTTCTAGGGACATAATAAATATGTTTAAAAATATCAAAGGTCAATATAGAGATCTCTCCCAAGATCTATTTATACCCAGGACTGTATCTAGAACAATGAGGCATCCTCTACGTCTCAAGGAAATAAAGTTTCTACATAAACATAGAAAGGGATTCTTTACTGTAAGAGCAGTGAGACTGTGGAACTCTCTGCCAAAGAAACTTGTTATGGTGAATTCAGTAACAGAGTTCAAAAAGGGTCTGGATGCATTTCTAGAGTGCAATAATATAACAAGTTATAGTGACTAGGATTCTGGAGTAGGGTCGTTTTTCCAAGGATTTATTGTGATTGCGAGATTGGAGACGGGAAGGATTTTTTTTCCCTAAAATGCGGACAATTGGCTTCTACCTCATGGGGTTTTTTGCCTTCCTCTGGATCAACACTATAGCATAACAGGCTGAACTGGATGGACGTCTGTCTTTTGTTTTTAGACTGTACAAACTATGTAACTATGTGTGTACGTTCTACTGAATAGTAAATAACAAAATTATGGGGCACATTTAGCGTACATACGTTACACCCCATTTATTATGCATTCTAGACACTTCTGCGCATTGTCCAACAAAAGGGTGTGGCATCTATCAAAGGGCTGTGGCCGTGTGTGACACCATGCGCCAACATTTTTATAACAGGCAGTGTTCACACGGCTTATTTTGGGATGGATTTCAGCCCGTTATTCGCGCCATACTGCGCGAATTACAGGTGAAATCCGTCCCAGTCATTATGGTAAATCACAGTTCTCAGAGAACTATGGATTCCGTCTCCTCTCTCTGCTCGTGAAATACGGCGAGCGGGGAGAAAGTGACATGTCAATTATTCACAGCGGTATACGCGCCGTGGATAATGAATGTCTATGGGGCTGGCAAGCTGCTGGCCCCGCTGCCAAGCACACGGCGTAATTGCGGGCGAAATCCGTCCCGCAATTACGTTGTGAATAAGCCGTGTGAACATAGCTTTAGTGGCATAAAGTAAGCCAACTTATAAGAAGTGTAATGTTAGAGTAGACAGTTTTAACCTGCACCATATTTATCATCATAGTGTTGCTAAATCTGGCGCAGGTTAGAATGGTTTAGTCTAACATTACATTTTTTATAGGTTGGCTTACTTTATGCCACTTTTATGCCATGTGGTACATTGTAAGACAGTTGAGTCCAAGTTAACACTATCTAAGCGTTAGACAGTATTGATAAATCTGCCCCAATATTTCAGTGTGCTCGGCTCACCAAGCTCAATAACATCCTGGCAGATCAGATAGCATGTTCAGTTTGGTAAGTTCCCTTTAAATGTGAATCAACACTTTGCGTTACAATGAGTTAAATAAAAAAAAAATCATCCCTGCGGTGGCTCGATATGCTTCTGCCATGTGCACTGCCCATTGAAAACTGAATAATTTTCTATTCATTTTTCCATTTTAGATTCCCTACCATTATGTTCTATAGAATAACTAGACAACGCTGCTGGTTTATAGAAAGTCCTATTCATTATTTAAAACATCCAACACATTTCTTTTTCAAGTAGATACATCATTATAGAACGCCACAGACGGAGTTGGCACGAGAATGCTTTAGGAGTGACGTCCACATGGGCGGGTGCGGAGAACTCTGAATTCCATGGGGTTTTACAGGCATTACATCAACATACAAAAAATAGCTATTTGTGTTTATAAGGAATCTGTTGCACAGCGGGTGGTAGATATATTCTGCTGATATTCTGAAGGCCTTGTCTGCGTGCGATTGCTGCAGCTTCAAAGAAATTGTGTTTTCTCTTATCGCATAGGGGGGGAGAAAAAATAAAAAAGTCCTTACTTACGATGACTAATAATCTTTCCTCTTCTTCACCCAACACAAAGATTGGTTAAAGTTCAACAACATTACTGCTCTGCTTTTCTTTCAGGCTGAAAATGAGAATTCATGATGACTTAGACTTGAAATGACATTTGTCTTCATGTGTGAGAGAACTGACAAAGTCTTCCACTAGCAGTTGGTTGTCAGGTATCGTCTTATTGATTGAAACCAAATTGCGTGCCGGTCCCTAGATTACCCTGTACAGTAGGAATTCAGCTTCACTGCTAATGGAATAAAGGGATTGCTGTGAAGAAAGGCTGATGTATTAGAAGACAAGTTAAAGAGGGTTTAGGCATTGTATTCAGTGAAAGGATGGCCGCACAATGATATTTATGCCCAGCAATTCATAAAATAGTATGGTAGGTGTTAGCTCGGGTTGGAAATGTTGAACATTTTGTCGAAAGAACTGAAACATTTAACATGTCATACAAGCAGTAAAACATATGTAGATAGAGGGGGCACATACTTTTTACCAGACTGTACTGCTGTGTAAAACCTCTGCATTGATGACATGCATGCAGTGAATGGCAGGCTAGTAGCACCTCTCTACAGTGCAGTACTGCATGTCAGTGAACACCTGCCCAATTTTGTTTAGAATTGTTCTGGAAATGCTGATCATGTTTTTGAGTTACAGTACATTATTCTTCCATTATATAAGTCACTGGTTAGACCACACATGGAATATTGTGGACAGTTTTGGGCACCAGTGCACAGGAAAGACATTGTAGAGCTTGAACGGGTCCAAAGGCGGGCAGCAAAAATAATACAAGGACTGGGTGGACTACAATACCCAGAAAGATTAGCAAGATTAGGGTTATTAGGGGGGACATAATAAATATTTTATCACAGAGTATTTTCAAACGGCTAAAATATAACCTTTAATAAATTATTCTTAAAATTCAAAAAAATCTAAAAAAAATATATACCAACACTTCACAGTCTCATTTTGTATAGACTGGATAAGGATTACACCATTGGTCTGCCAGCTTTATCTTAGCTGGATGCTATATTTATAGTTTGCTTCATATTGTTGTATTTCTCAGTGACCTTTTTTCCCTTGATGAACCCTCCTGTGCATATTTGTTGGACACAGGAGAGAGAAACGCGTTGGAAATTTGATAAATGATTGTTTAATTTTCTGACTATCTGCTTCCATTGCATTTTATAGGGAAGCATTAACCGGACCGAGGAGAGTAGGGAGATTGTAGGGTCTCCTTAGGTTCGGAGTTAGGATAACGGAGCCGCCCCTTTTGGGGCGATGACCCCATTGATATTCAGGTATTAAGAAATATTGTTAGACCTGTTGATAGGAATAGAATTGTTGTTTGCTCATTTTTTCTCCTCTTTGATTTTGAAGACGTTTTGGTGAAGTGTGGATATTGCAGCAGAGGATTGGGTTACAACTAATCATAAGTAGCTCTTCTGAGCGTATGACATAATTTTATTGTGTAATCCCTATCCAGTCTATACAAAATGAGACTGTGATGTCTTTGCAGAAGTGTTGGTATATAAATGTTTTTTGAGATTTTTTTGAAATTTTAAGAATAATTTATTAAAGGTTATATGAAAATACTCTGTGATAAAGTTGAAATTGTGTACGGTGGTGTAGTATATATTTTTTTCTCAGTGATATAATAAATATGTATAAATATTTTAAAGGTCAATATAAAGATCTCTTCCATAATTTATTTATATACAGGACTGTATCCAGAACAAGCGGGCATCTATTTATATACAGGACTGTATCCAGAACAAGGGGGCATTGTCTACACCACAAGGAAAGAAAGTTTCTACATAAACATAGAAAGGGATTCTTTACTGTAAGAGCAGTGAGTCATGGTAAATTCGCTAACAGAGTTCAAAAGTGGTCTTTATGCATTTCTAGATGTAATAATATGACAAGTTATCGTGACCAGGATTCTAGAGGAGGATCGTTGATCCAGGGATTTATTCTGATTGCCTGATTGAGGACAATTGGCTTCTACCTCAAGGGGGTCTTTGCCTTCTTCTGGATCAACACTATAGGGCAATAGGCTAAACTGGATGGACGTCTGTCTTTTTTTCGGTCTTACAAACTGTGTGACTATGTCTGCATGAGGGAGTGGCTGCCTCCATTTTGGTCGTTCACTCCAGCCATCTACATGGACTGTTTTTAATCAGAACAGGGTGTAGCTGGAACCTTTATGCCTTGAATGGTTGTACCAAGCGAGGGGAGAATGCTCGTGTAGGACCCCATCTGAACTGAGGTCACTTAGCCGTTGGTGGATGGGCCCTCACCGTTTTGATCAGAAATGTGTGTAAACTAAAAATAGCAGAAAAGCATCATGAAATAGTTCATATATTCTAGTTTAGGTGTCTCTTAGCATTAACAGTGCTGCCGAGTGCTGCCGATCCATTTATTTGCATTTTGCTGAGGGAAGTAAGCATTTGATTCCCTATCAACCATCAATCAGTCAGACTCTAACCTCTACAACATGGGCAAGACCAAAGAGCTTTCTAAGGATGTCAGGGACAAGATCATAGACCTGCACAAAGCTGGAATGGGCTACAAAACCATAAGTAAGATGCTGGGTGAGAAGGAGACAACTGTTGGTGCAGTAGTAAGAAAATGGAATTATGGGAAAGGAGCTGGGAAGCTCACTGCGCCCTCTATTGGTTGTAACAAATCCTCAATTTACTTCTGATTCACTGAATCTCTGAGAATCTCAAAGATTCAGTGTGCCTTCCGGGTTGTCTGTGACGTTACGATGCCCGGCCGTGCCCTGTGGGCATGGCCCGGCATCGTGACTGACAGTTACCATAGGAACCAGTGCACAGCAACAAGCTGTGCATTGATTCCTATTAAATGAAAGATCTAAAGATCTCTTATTCAAATCCCCTATGGGGAAAAGTAAAAAAAAATGTGAAAAAGTAAAAAAAAGTGAAAAACAAGTAAAACACAAACTAATAAAATAAAAAACACGTACACCGCCCTTTTCCCCTTTACAAAGGCCAATCGCCCCAAAAAAGATCAAAAATAAATAAATACCCATATTTGGTATCGCCGCATGCGTAACGACCTGCCCTATAAATCTGTCATGTTAATTTACCTGTACGGTGAACGCCGTAAAAAAAAAACAATCACAGAATTAAGATTTTTGTTCATCCCACAGCACATAAAATGGAATAAAAGTGATCAAAAACTCCTATAAACGCCAACTTTGTACCAATTAAAACATCAGTTCATCCTGCAAAAAAAAAAGTCCTTACACAGCTCTGTATACGGAAAAACACTAAAAACACTTTTTTTTTTAAAGTGCTTCTACATAAAAAAAAACTATATAAATTGGGTATCGCCATAATCGTATCGACTCACAGAGTAAAGCTAACTTATTACGGATACTGCACAGTGAGCGCTGTTAAAAATAAAAAACGCTTCTAGGATTGAAGTATTTTCTTCACTCTGCTTTCCAAAAAACGGATTTAAAACTGATCAAAAAGTCTTGTCACCCCCAAAAATGATACCAATAAAAACGTTAACTCATCCTGCAAAAAACAAGCCTGTACACAGCTCCATACACAGAAAAATAAAAACGTTATGGCTCTCATACTATGGCGATGCAAAAATGTGTTTTCCTGTTTGAATAAAAGTGTTTTTATTGTTTAAAAGCAGTAAAAAATAAAAAAAAAATACAAATTGGGTATTGCTGTAATCGTATCGACCTGCTGAGTAAAGCTAGCATGTCATATCCAACGCAGAGTGACCGCTATAAAAAATAAAAAACACTACCAGGATTGTTGTATTTTGTTCAAAACGCCTCACAAAAACCTTAATAAAAAGTGAACAAAGTGTTGTATGCACCCCATAATGGTACCAATAAAACATCAATTCACAACTCTGCACACAGCAAAATAAAATAAGTTATGACTGTCAGAATAGGACAACATAAAAACGCAATTTTTATAGACCTATTTCTATTGTGTAAAAGTAATAAAACATAAAAAACTATATAAAATTTATACCATTGCAATTGTGCCGACCCCCATAGTAAAGTTATCACATCATTTACACTGCATGGCGAACGCTGTAAAATTGAAGCCCAAAAAACAATGGTGGAGCTGCGTTTTTCCTCCCTATTTTCATGGCCCAATGCTAAGAAAAAAGATGGAACATCTGTGTGCCCAAAATGCACAATACACCCCTAGATGAGATCCATGAGGGGTGTTGAATCTAAAATGGGGCGACTTCTGGAAGGTTTCACCTGTTCTGGTTCTTTGGTGCGCCCAAACAGCAGTTTACACCCACATGTAGGGTATTGCTGAACTTGGAAGAAATTGCTTAACAAAGTTTTGGGGTTCTTTTTTCCAGGATTCTTTGTAAATATGAAACATTTTCAGCTAAAATTGCAGATTATTGTAAAAAAAATTTTTTTCATTTTCACAGCCTAATTCACAAATTTTTTTTTTAGCATCACCTGTGGGGTCGATATATTCACTACACACCTGTATATATACCTTAAGGGGTGTAGTTTCCAATGTGGGGTCTTTTTAGGGGTGTTTATTAAGTTTTAGCACCTTAGGGCCTCCTCAAACCTGAAATGGCGCCTAAATAAAATTGCATTGAAAATGAGACCCCAGAGTCCAGTAGGTGCTCCTCCTATTCTGGGGCTTATGGGTGAGCCAAATAATGCACTAGGGCCACATTTGGGATATTTCTAAAAACGGCAGACCTGGGGGAAATGATATTACATTGCATTTACCTAGTCACATTTACCGTATTCCAGTGAATAATGGATAAATATTGAAAATCTGCAAAAATAGTGACATTTTTAAATTTCACCTTCACTTTGCTTTAATTTCTGTGAAATACCTAAAGGGTTAACAAACTTCCTAAACACTGTTGTAAATACTTTAAGGGGTCTAGTTTCTTCGAAGGCATAATTTATGGGGGTATCCAACATACAGGCCCCTCAAAGCCAGAACTGGACTGGTCCCTAAAAAAATGTATATTGCAAATTTTCTTGAAAATGTGAGAAATTACTACTAAATTTCTAAGCCCTCTAATATCATAAAAAAAGGACATTTAAAAAATGATGCCAACCTATAGTGGACATATGGTAGATGCTAGTTATAAACTAATTTGTGGTGAATAATTATCTGTCTTGCACGCAGAAATTTTGGAACTTCACAGAAATTCAAAATTTTCGGGAAATTTTGATATTTTTCACAAACAAAAAAGGATTGTATGGATAAAATTTTCTTACTTAAAGCACAGTGTGTCACGAGAAAACAATCTCTAAATCACATGGATAGGTAAAAGTGTCAAAAAGTTATTCTCACATAAAGTGACACATGCCAGATTTCAAAAATAGGGCTGTGTCAGTGAGGCCAAAACTGGCTGGGTCCTTAAAGGGTTAAAAAAGACATAGACCTAAAAAGAGGCTTTATGTTCTTCATGACGGACTTTTTTTTTCTATAAAGGGATTATGAAATGTTCTAAAAGTAAGTATCTGCTTCGTGAGCCACTGCTTCATAAATGTTTCCATTTACTTTCCATTTATAGCATTGGAGGCCATGTACATTCAATCATCTCCATTACTCTTGCTACAATTGTTCTCCGAGGACCCATCCGCCGCTCATTAGATTGTCTAAGCCTCTCATTCCCACCTCGTAGCAGACGGAATTTTCAGTAACTGCTCTGACATCCTCACCTCTGTGCCATCAGCTTTAAAGAGATTTATCGCTCATATCCAAAATTACAATTTTGTTGTCAATTAAGCAATCACTGTGTAAGATACAAGGCTATATATGTGTGGCAAATTCTTGGTGTTGAAATTTAAATTGTAGGTTAAACTATGGTAAACTTAGATTAATATTATTGGAAATGGCAAAAAATTTCCTTTTTATATACCAAAAATTTTGGAAAACCTTTGTTTTCTTAGAGCAAAATTCCCTTGCCATATTCCTGTGAATTCATGAACATCATATGAGTTGTTCAGTGGAAAATATATTTTCTAAATAATTTTTTTTCCCCAATGATACACAACCTAGGTCAAATTAAAAATCAATAAATAGAATGGATTGGGAAACCTTTAACTTCTCTTACTCTGGGTTCCAGAAATTCAAAAACATTCCTTAAAAAAATCCATGGACCTTTTTGTGAAACATAACTTTTAATAGTCCTACACCACACAAGATAAACAGAAAACTGCATCCCCTCAAATTACTGCAGAATTGAATATAAGTATAAAATTCAGGGTGCTTTTCTATCCCTAGTGTCAAGATTTAACTTTAGTCTACGGCTACCTTTTTTGTCAAACAATTTTTATTGACATTCCGATTCAAAATACTTTTACTGTATACAAAGAAAATGTTCATGTTGATTTGAAATTAATTTTTTCCCACAGATATTCAGCCTGCAGATTTGTTGCCACCCATCTCCTGCATAGCTATATATCTCTGTCATGCATATCATTAAGTTTTATGTGAGGTGAATTTATGCTCTGCTATTAATTTCTAGCCTTTGTACTTTTTTACTCACTAGAGAGATTTTGTGGACTGATTTCACTCGCACTTTTTTTCATTTAATTTAACATGGACACATTTGGTGATACATTTACTGTGATATATAAAATGGTACTTTTTTCCATGATGGCTAAAATATATACATACTGTATGTATATGCTACCTTTTCTTTGATATTTTTTCTTGTGTTAAATATTTTTAATGTTATTCAGTAAAAGTTAATGTTAAGGTATTGAGACTTGTTTTTTCTGTAGGGTAATCGTCCATTTTTACATGAATACTACACTACATAATATTATTGTTTGAGGAATCATTGGTAAGTAGTTGTGTGTGATAGAGCCAAAGGACGTCCACTTGTTTGCCTTTCTGTGACTTTTCCAGTCTCTGTTACAGAAAAAATACAAAATATGGGACATTACTTACTCAAAAAAACACTCCAATTCTTTGGGGCATGTTCACAGCTCAATGGCTGGACTGAACTGACGCCAGAAGCTGGCAACTCTGGCCTTTATGCTAACTGGGAAAAAATTAGCAGGTGTAGCTAATTGCTTGAGCAAAAGCTCACATACCCCCACTGCTAGGGGAACAATTAGATGAAAAACTGCACACCAACTTGACACCTGTTCACACCAGCATGCAGAAAAGCCACAGTATAATGCATGGGGAGATTGCACAAATGCAAAAATACCAATAAAACAACCACCCACACACTCTCACTGCATGAGGGGGGTGATTGCTGGTACTACAATTGCATATAATAAGGCGATACAGAAGGGTGCCATAAGTACAGATACGTGTGGTACACCATGCTGGCTTACAACCTATTAGTGACACCCATACTATTAGATTAGGCGGGCTGCCCAGCACTTTCTAGGTGTCCAACACAAAACACAGGCACCCTCCGTATCTGTACTTATGGCACCCTTCTGTATCGCCTCATTATATGCAATTGTAGTACCAGCAATCACCCCCCTCATGCAGTGAGTGTGTGTGGGTGGTTGTGTTATTGGTATTTGTGCAATCTCCCCATGCATTATACTGTGTCTTTTCTGCATGCTGGTGTGAATAGGTGTCAAGTTGGTGTGCAGTTTTTCATCTAATTGTTCCCCTAGCAGTGGGGGTATGTGAGTTTTTGTTCAAGCAATTAGCTGCACCTGCTAATTTTTTTCCCAGTTAGCATAAAGGCCAGAGTTGCCAGCTTCTGGGGTCAGTTTAGTCCAGCCATTGAGCTGTGAACATGCCCCAAAGATTGGAGTGTTTTTTCAGTCTCTGTTACAACCTACTGATGACACTCTGTGATATTCAAAGCTCAGTGGCCACTTCTGTCTGAGAGCCTCCTGCTTGAAGCCTCGCACTGGCGGGGTACTGTTGATCAATTGTAAGGTGTTGTCAAAATGTGAACAGCATGATGAGGAGGACTGTTTAAATCCCAATTCAAGTTGATCCCCTAAATGTATTGGATGATTCCGGAATCAGACACCTGTTCCTAGTTATAGATTCGCAAGTTGTGCAAATAGTCCTGAAACATTGAACATTTGGACATGTGCACTCTAAAGTTAAGAGATGTTCTCATTTAGTGCATTTAAATAAATTGAACATTTTATATGTTCATCCAGAAATTTAAACCAAAAGCCAAATATCCCTAATTTTTGTGGTGTATGTGTGTATGTATATTAATATATATATATATATATATATATATATATATATATATATGTATGTATGTGCTGTGTATATATGGCGTCCTTAGCAGGCAGGAGTTCAAGGTGTCTTTTAAGAAACAAATGCATTAATGATCCAGTGACTTCTAAGATGACAGCACTTAATAAACACTGGAAGGGACTCTTTTGTTTCATTCATTCATTTTACACATATATATATACATATATATATATATATATATATATATATGTAGTCTGTAGATATACATGTAGATAGATAGATATAATCTTTTACACGCTTAGGGTATGTAAAATGAATGAAACAATAGAGTCCCTTCCAGTGTTTATTAAGTGCTTTCATCTTAGAAGTCACTGGATCGATCATTAATGCATTTGTTTCTCAAAAGACGCCTTGAACTCCTGGCTGCGAAGGACGCCATAAAGTGGTCATTGTACGAACTGGGAGAGCGAGAAGCTTTCAGTTTGTATTTATAGTCATCTGTGGGCATGAAAGTCATTTTCAGCATTAATTTGGTGCCAAATTCATCCGTTCCAGCCCATGCCTCACTCTGGGTCTGTGAAGCTCTCCTAGCTCCCTGCAGTCTGCCTGCTCATGTCCGAGGAAGGCTGCTTCCTTTCCCACTGCGTTTTTCAGTCCAGAAGCTCTTCCAAGAGCCTGGGGCAGTGGATAATGAGATAGCATCACTGTCCATGCTTGTAATTTGCATTATAAATGATGCCAGGATTTCTCGGCTTGGACTTCTTTGGATAATAAAGTACATTAATGATGAAGAAAGTGGCTGAGCTGGGAGTGATGCAAATGTTGTGTAGCTCATTTTCTTCAGGAGAAGATTCTGATGTGGAGATGGTGAATATTCCTTCTGTTGCAAATTACATTTATTAGACACAATAACCAGCTTTTTGTGAAGGTGACACGTCCTGTATTATACAATACAGTTATCTGTTTGGATATTGTACTTTCAATGCATTTAGCAGAATATTGGTGACATTTTAATTTAAATGACAGCCTGCATTGTCACATGGAAAAATATTCCATTTATATGCCGGCCAACACATTTTCTAAATTTCCTAGTCTCCAATAAAGATCTAACCTTATAGGTTAGTCACGTTGTGCTTGGGAACCACATGCCATTCTTGGGCATTATTTGTGTGGCCCCTGACTACCAAAACCCAGGACAAAGAAGTGTCAGAGATTTTGACAGTCTGAGAGTCTTTGCAGTGTAGTGGAATGAAAAACATACTTGATCTTTTTTGATGACATTGCTTCAGTGTTAAAGAGAGACTGCAGGGTTGGCTCAGTATCAGATTGCTGGTGGCTGCCAGGGTCTGGTAGTGCAGAAACATGCTGTAGGGACATTGTGGATGGCTCATTTGTCTATGTACCACTGTGAATATTCTATGTTCATATCATTTCTGGGCTGCTATTATATCAACTTAAAGGGGTTTTCTCAGCTCTTCACAGCCTGCTTCAGGCTCCTACTTCTTTTTTAGGCTGTGGGTGGTTCTACAGCACTGATTGGCATGTCCGTTCTGCTGATCCTAGTCCAGCCTATTAAAGGGACATCGGGGATGGAGGGGCTTTAACTGCAGGGCACAAGCTTAATAGCTCCGAAGGGTTAAAGTTTGTTATGAAGAACGATTAAGAAGCTCATGTGCTTCTGATAAGACAAAGCAGGGAGTGACATCACTAGCCTGACCAGTACTGCTAGAGCAGAGAGAGGTGATAGGTAACCAAGGGAAGGCTGTGTACACAAGCAGGAGATTAGATCTGCTCTAGCTCTGAAATGAAGCAAAATCACAACAGACATGTATTCAGTACTAGTCTTTATATACTTTTGGCTTAAAACTAATCAATACAGTTAGGCTATGTTCACACGGCTTATTTCAGAACGTATTTACATCGGATTGCCGATCGTAAATACGTTCTGAAATCAGTTGAAAATCAGTTGCAAATAAGTGCCACTAAGTGTGGCACGTATTTGTAACTGATTTCCTGACGGATTCACCATCTCCAATGATTGGAGGGGTGAATCCGTCCGTAAATAATTGACATGCACATTGTTTTTCCGTCCGGATTGCCGTCGTCCAATCCGCAGCGGCAATCCGGCACGGAAATACGCGTCGTGTGAACGACGAGCCGTATTTTCTATTGAAATCAATAGAAAATGGGCTGTTACTTATTTCTGACTGATTTGCCGACGGATTGACGATCGTCAATCCGTCGGCAAATACGCGGCGAAATAAGACGTGTGAACGAGGCCTTAGAATACCTCTTTCACTTCGTAAAAGTAGAGAGTGTCCCACCCACTTTGGTAACAGAAAAGTGCACATAGGGCCACATGTATGAAAGCTGTCTAGGTGTAAGACTTTCTTTGTTGCCCATAGCAACCAATCAGATTGGTTACTGTAGGCAACAAGGAAAGACCTTCTTTTGGCGTCGCTGCAGACATCGGGGTTTATGGTACCCGCAGCAGCGCTAAAAACAGGGCTGTACTTCACAAGCACTGGGGAGCGGGGGAAACCTCTGCACCCTGGCGCTTAACCCTTTGATTGTCGTGGTTCGAGACCGCAGCATAATCAATTGCTTTCCCCTGCTCTGTCTGGTGATCGGGACCCCGGTGACCCAACAGAGCCCGGGGAACGGCTGCACAGTCAGCCCTAGGGACCTAGAGTAGCCAGTGGTCAGGGCACACTGTGTGCTGCCCTGATTGCTGCCTGTGTCAAACTGACACCGATTATAATATATTAGCATATATGAATATGCTAATACATTAGTAAGTGTAAAAAAAAATGTAACACCATTATCCTTTCATAGTATTAAAAAAAGTAAAAAACAGTGTAGAAAAAATAAATAAAATAAATAAAATAAATATGTAATAAAAAATAATTGTGCATACATTAAACACATACACAAAAAAACCTACACATATTAGGTATCCACACAACTGTAATAACATGTAGAATTAATCTAACAAGTTAAGTGTGAACTGTGAATGGTGTGAAAAAAAAAATCTGCAATAATTTATAAGCGAATTTAAACTATTCCCCCAAAAAGTACAACTTGTTCCAAATAAAACAAGGCCTCGTACAACTGCATCATTGAAAAAATAAAAAAGTTACGGCTATTGATACGCAAGGAGGCAAAAACGGAAAAAAATGTGCTGGTCACTAAGTACTTTTCAGACATTGGGCTTAAAGGGTTTTTGCCACGATGTAATTTAATCACCTCTAAATATATGTGATTACAAAAAGTGAAGCCTGTAAGAGCTACAGCATTGCTCAGTCCCCCTTAGTTACCTGAAAGTTTACATCAGACACGCCCAAGAGCTATCGGCTGCATTTGCTTGTTTTTCATTTTCTTATCGATAAACCGGGAGTTTAAATGAGCTTTCAAGGGGCGGGTTTAGAAATGTGCAGGGGGGTAAGTCTGTCCGAAATAGAAATCCACTTTTGAAATTTTTATTTTTTAAAAAAAAACTTTGAGACGCCCCTTTTCTTCCCACTCCATGCTCAACCCTCCCCTCACCCATGCAGCTTTCATGACTCCATGTTTTTTGGTTTATTTTCCCCCTGACTAAATTGGGAAAGGTAAGGAACTCCCTTCAGGGAAAAACCCCCTTTAAAAAAGTTTTAAAACCCTTTTCAGCATCTTAAAATAAAATTTTTGAACTGCACAAAACCTTATTTCAAACTAAAAATTTGACTTAAAAACAATGTTGGAATTCTCTCCCATCTGCATCCAGAAAACCCCTTGAACCGACCTTTTTTTTGTATCAAAACTGTTGCCCTTTAAAAACTTTGAATTATCTTTTAAATGTTTTTTATAAACCCCCAAATTTATAAATGAAGCTCTAGTGCGAACAATGAAGATGCTTTCCCCCAAAGGTACACCTGTACTTGGGTTTGGGGTTTTTCCACAAGAAAAGACGCAGAATCAGTTCAAACATTGTTTTTTAGGGCCCAAACTGAGATAAAATAACGGCATCCTGCCCACCTTCAGACCACAAGTTTTTCCTCCAAAATATCTGGGCAAACAGGCTACCAAACCAAATTTTATAATTTTTTAAAGGGAAGGTATGTGTCATTCAGATTTCGTTGTTATCTGCTGAATAGTGTAAAAGTTTATTCATGCCCTGTATAACTCCAGCTGGTACTAGGGGTTCATTAGGGGGAAGGGAGTGTCAAGGTCAAAAGTGACAAGGAAATTTCCTGTTCCCACCCTTTAACTCCAAAATCAGTGTCTAAGTAGGGGCCCGGGCCAAATGAAAGAAAGAGCCAGAAAAACTTTTTGTTCCGATTCAATTTTAACCCTTTGCACTATTCTCTTTATTCGGGGGAAAAACACAAAATTTAAAACGAGAAAAAAAAAAGGGGGGCGTGGGCCCATGCGCAGGGGGAAAAGCCATGGGAAAGGGGTTTGAGCACAAAGTTCTCTTTTTGGTTCAAAGCCCGTTGCCAGGCAAAATGTAACAGCCATTGCTTCTTGGGACATGTATTTCAAAACCCCAGTTCCCTTTTTGGGCAGGATATACACGGGAAAACGGGGCCATCTTAAAGGGCCTAAATTTCCTACACAGTAACCGTCCTCAAAGGGTAAAGGAAAAATCTGTAAAAATCTTATAAGGAGGAAAGTTTGGGGTTTTTTTTCTTTTTAAAAAAAATTTTAAGTTTAATTGGGAAACACACATTACACAATTACATTAAACCCCCCCATTCCCCCCAAAAATGCCAAGCTTTCCTTATACTCAAACTCTAATTTCCCATAGATTTAGCCTTTGGAGCTGCCCACACCGGGGGGGGGAGGGGGTGGGGATTTTTTCGGGGGGGTTGGGCGGGAGAGCCCATTTTCTACAAAAAAACTTCCCCTGCCCCTTCCCCCTTACTAACCTCCCTTTAAAATTTTGGGGTCCCCCTTTTTCTGCCCCAAAAATTAATTGATTCATTCTGTTTTTGGTTTAGGTCCCCCCCAAAAATTTTGGTGTTTCCCCTTTTGCTCCCCTCCCAGAACCCCACACAAAAACGCAAGGAAAACAAGAGAAAATCATCTAGTGGGGGCCTTTTTTAAACAGTGAGAGGCGTGGATCCATTTTTTTTTTTTTTGGTTTTTCCTTCAAATTTTTGACCGCAGCCCGGGGTAAAACAAAACCACTTTTAAGGGAAACCTTAAAAACCGGGGGTTTTCTAGGCATTTTTCTTCTGATTTCCTTTTCACATACACTCGATCTCCTTTTTTTTGAAGTCTTAAAAATTTTTCCCCTGTAGATTCTGGAAGAAAAGCAAAAACTCAGCAGCAAATTAGCCCCAACTCTTTGGGAAAAACCCCAAATCACAAATTGAACATTTTTTTTTCAGTACTCTCACTCAACCCCTGCCCCAAAAATTTTCAAAAAACTAGTGGGAGTTTCCCAAAACCAAAATTTAAAAAAGGGGGGTCGGGCCCAAGTTTTTCCCTGTGGAGGGGTGTCTGATTTTGGTACAGAAAAATTTGGGGAAAGAAGTTTTTTCCCAAAGGGAAAGGGGGAATAAACGGGCATTTTAAAGAGTTTTTTTTCTTCAGCTTCCCTTTTTAAATTCTCTCTACCTTCGCAGAGTTTGGGGGGGAGGGGTAGGGCGTGTGGGGGGCCCAAAAACCTCCCCCTAACAGTTTAACCTAATTCTGGGAAAACCCGGGGAAGAAAAAGGGGGGACCCGGGTTCGACTCATCACCGGGGGGAAATCCAAATCGACAAGCATTTCAGTAATAAACTTTTTTTTCCCGTTTTTTTTGAGGTCATTTTGGGTCCCCTGGGTTGCTTCTGGCCATCCTAAAACATATCCACTCCCCCACTAAGACAAAATTGTTTTTTCCCCACTTTTTTGGCAATCTGATTTGGCCATTTGGGACCCTTTTGGAAGGGATTTTCCCTGGCTTCGCCAAGTGTTTGCAGGAAACTTGAGCGTAGGGGATGGGTTGCAGGGGGCACAAAACTGAACAGGCTTGTTTGGGTAGGCTGCAACTTTGGAGCTGAAACCTGGGCATAATACAGCTTCTGCACAAGGCCCCAATGCTTGGTTCTTTCCCCCTGTGAGGGGGGGCCCCATGCCGCAAAAAGCAGGGTACATTCGCCAAGGGGGGGAAAACAATCCATTGAAATTTCCATGGGGTTTTCCCCCCTGACCTATTTTCCTTTCCCCTTTTTAAAAATTGTTTGTTTCTCCTTGGCGGGGGCCCGGGTTTTGTTCTTAAACCCAAACCCGGGCCCTAAAGGTGCCATTTATTCCATCTTCACCCGGTTGTCAGTTCCATCCTTGATAAACCCTTCTTCTAAACTCTGGTGATTGCCAAAATTTGGGAGTAGCTTCCAATCCACCACTTGGATCCCCGGCGCCTGGGGCCCGCGCCCTTGGCTGTTTGGGCCCTGGGGTATGGTTCCCCCTTGGTTTCCCCTGTTTTCCCCTTTAAACCGTGACCTTGACTTTAGGACGGGTTTACCTTATTTGGCAGTTCAAGGGCTGCCCAGTAGGGACTTGTTTTGCACTGCTTTGTTCACGGGGGTTTTCCTGCTGCGTATGAATCCCTCTTTTTTTTTCCAATTTTAGTCCAAAGTCGGGGCAATCCCCGTGGGCAATCTGGAGCAGTCCATATATTTCAGTTTTTGCCTTCAGCCATTTTCCCGGGCCTTTTCCAGAGCTTGTAGTTCTGCAATTTGGGGCGAGAAGTGGGGGGGCGGGCTTCGGGCCCTGGGGTTTAAAATTTTTCCTTGGGGTTTTTTGCAAATCCTGTATGAAAAGTCTCGTCTTCAGTAGCATATCTTAAACCCATCTGTCCACGGGTTGAATCCGTTTGGGGGAATTTTCCCCTTAAATTCACCCCTGTGGCTGGTGATGTGATTTTCTTCTCCATTATTTTAAACAATCCAGGGTTCTATGATCTTTCCTTCCTTGTCATCATCATCAACATCATCCCCCCTGCCGTGGAAGAAGATTGGCTGGTGAGGGCACGTAAAGAGCACTTAAGCGTAGATGGGCTAAAGAGTCAAATGCTTGGGCAAGGCCCCGGGCTTTTTTTAATGCAATGGGTTTGACCCAGCCCTTTAAAAAATGACGGGAGTTGGCCCCGAATTCTCTGGGTACTTGAGGTTGGATATGGCAAGGAAAACGGCCCCTTTCTGTCAGATGTCTAGTTCCTTTTAGCAATACAATGACCTAGGAAGAAACCTTTTGCTTGACACCCGTGGGAGTTTAACTTGAACAACCCTTTCAGTTGAGTTTTTTTGGAGATGTTGGGGTAGGGGAAAAGGAAATTTAGCTTCCATGACCCCCAGGGTTCCTCCCAGGGGTAAGTCAACCACATACTGAAGAAAACGGAACAACTGGGTGGGGTTCTATCCATGGTTTTTTAAAAAAAACCTTCATAGGTTTTAGTAATTGATTAGGACGTTCTGGGGTTTCCCTTTGGGGGGTTTGGTCCAGGGGAACTGGGGGCCTTGGAAGGTGAAGGCAAACAGGGAAGGCTGTCTTCATGAAAGGGACACTGGGAAAAACGCAAAAAGCAAGATCCACAGCCATAAGCATAAGCAGCAGGAGGCCAAACAAGGACAAAAAAGGGTTTTGGGTTTGGGGGGCCACTGGGGGTTTTTTTTTAAAAATGGGGGCGCATTTAAAATCTCCCCAAATCTTGCAAAAAGCCTATACCCCTTTTGGGGTCACCCTTCTTTCTCTTCTTCTTAAATGGGAAATTTGAGGCTTTAAAAATGGTGATGTACAGGATAATTTGGACAAACCCCTTTAGTAAAGGGCTGGATCTGAATCTTCCCGGCCTTCTTCCCGAAAACCCAAATTCAAAGGGATTGGGGGTAAGCGGGGGTAAACGACAAATTCCTTGGACCAAAATGACACACAGGTACTGGCAGTAATCCAACATCGTCAAAGGAAACCCTTTAGAAACCCTAAAATCCTGTGGTGCTGTTTTTAGAATGGTAGTGGAATCTTTGGGCATGGTTCCATTTGGGGCCCTCATAACTGCAGAAAAGTGCCTTAAAAGGGCACAGCGGTACGCTATTTCCCTCTTCAAAGCCGGGGGGAAATTTGGCCCAATTCCCTGCCTTCTTTTAGTATACTGAAATTTTTGCCCCATGAGCTCAGAAGGCCGCTCCAAGTAGATTCACAGGGGAGTTGGGCTGATACTAGGAAAAAAAGGGGGGGTTCATCAAGTCAGGGAAGGGGCCAGCATTAATTTGGGACGGTGAAGGTTTTTCCCTTTTGAATGGGGGACCCCCCTACCCCCAAAAACAGCTAAGTAAGTCAAGGGATCTGGACCCCCGGGGGTTTCCCTTTATTGGGTATAATTTCAAAAATAGGCATTAAATGCAGTTTAAAACATTCTAGGGAAAGGGGACCCCTAGATAAACCCGCTGAAACCAAGGTAGTGAATGGAGCGTTTTTTGGCATGTCATCAGGGGGACCCTGCTGGCACCCCTAAGGCAAACCCAAAATGGCTGATCGAAGGGTCTCTATATTCTTATCCCGGGTTCTTGCCGTCATAAAACGGGCCTACGGTGTGTAATTTGAAAATTCACAGGGAACTCCCCACTCCGGGAACCACTGCAGAGCCCCGTTCTAAATTCCCCCCTTTTTTTTCTATGAAAACAGGGACATTCCCCCCTTACGGGGTGCCCCCCTTTTTTTAATGAGCTTTGCTGCCCAAACCCCAGCGTTGGGTTAACCCCCTGTTTTTTCTGGGGAATTCCCCCCCAATCGCTCCTACTTTGTGGGGAGGATGTCCCATGACCCCCGTGAACAGAACTTTTTCACTTTGGGGGGGATTGAAAATTCTGGACACTTGGGGTTCCCAATGTTTTCCCCCTTGTCATACCCGTCTTCTTGTTTGGGGGAAAATGGTTTTACCCTTTGTCCCCCCTGCAAAGCTACGGGGGGGGAGAACCTTTTAATTTGGGGACGACAGCTGTCCCCCAAGGTTAAGGCGACACGGCTGGGAAACCCGGGCTCCCCCGAGGATGGATCCAGTCCCCCCTCACCTGTTTGGGTGAACTCGGGGCGGCCTTCGGGCCTTCCCCTCCGGGGTGAGTTGGCCCATAGGGGGCGTCTCATCCCTTTCCCGATTTCCCCGGGCGGAAAACGCGGCCCCGGGGTGGGGGCGGTCCCGTGCCCTGGGGGGGGGCCACCGACGTAAGGCCGTGCCCTGATCACTCTCTGCGGTTTGGGGGGGGTTTGGGGCCCTTATAGCACTGCCCCGGGGGGTGACTAGAGATATAGGGGCCGGGACATGGGTTGGGTTTAGGCATCGCCCTCTGGGGGAGTTTTCGGGCAGCACCCCAACCCCTACAAGTTTTTACCCAGTCCCGGGTTTTTGTTCTTTTCAACTTTTTCAGGTCCACCCTTTCGGGCCATTACGGGCGCCATTTAAAGGGGGGTGGCGCAGGCACGGGGGCCATCTTAGAATCACAAAAGCTCATCGGGGCATTTTATGTAACCGAAAAACTTTTCAGCGCCTCAAACCTCCAGTAACCCCCCAACTTCAAAATAACTTTCTTTCCCGCAGTCCCCTTGCAACCTCAAATGAGCCCGTCCATGTCCCAACCTTTCCCCTTTTCACACAACTTGCCTCATAAATTCCCCCCCATGATTTCTTGTCCACTTTGAAAGGCTGGGGGCCGTCCCTCTCTAGACAAACCCAAAAAGTTTGTAAAATTTTTTCCCAGCAGGTTTTTCATACCTTTTTTCCCCTTTTTTTGGGGGCAACTAAATTTTTCCTTTTTCCGGGAAATCCCCCCTTCCCGCTGGTAACCCTTTTGTTTTTCGTTTAAAAAATTTGAAACATGATGATAACTTCCTCTTTCCTCTGTTCCCTTGTAAATACTACACAAAATGTGGCCACCACTTGTGCCCGAGTCACAGTCTCTCAGCTTGCGAACTCTATCAAAATAATAAAGTCCTTAACCTACCAAAACAATAGTCCCGTTCACCGCTGTCACAGTAAATTACCTACTATGAGGACTGTACTCTCCCGGTATTCACAAACCTCCCAGAAGTTCCCCTATTGAGATAATACTTCTGATCTCCGGACCCACGCAGGCTGCTAATCAGACCCGCGTCCTGTCCTTTATAATAACACAGAGGAAAAGAGCCTCGCTATCTTCTCAAGACTGCCGAGGGCTATATTTAGCAATTGCTACGCGAACCATACCGGGGAACAGACTCAGTGACTTCACAGTGACTCTGCCGTTTAACCAGCAGTCACTCACAATGGTTCGGGACGTGAACATGTACAGATCCTTTTAATATAACAGTCACTTTATTCTGACCACCCACAGGTCGACCAGGACAACAAACTACTAACCAGACAACATCAAAATGGCCAACGCAGTAGAAATACATAAAATATGTATCACTTAACCGTGACTCGTGAGGCTGCAGTCCTCGATTTGATGCTGCCAGTTTTCATTCGCAGTCCGTTTTTTGGTCTGCGGGGGTCTGGTATCTGCGTAGTCATGTCCCATCTGATGTGCCAAATTGTCAAGGTCATAAGCGACAATGGATTTCCTGTTCCCACTCCGTACTCCAAATCAGTGTCTAAGTGCACGGGCCGGCCAATGAAAGAAAGAGCCAGACACGTTGTTCCGATTCAATCTTATCCATGCACTATTATCTTTATTCAGGGCGGTACACATATTTATACGAGTAGAAAAAAAGGGGGCGTGGGCGCATGCGCAGTGGGACAGTCCATAGGAAGGGGTTGAGCACAAAGTTCTCTATTGGTTAAAAGTCGTTTCCAGGCATATGTAACAGACAGTTCTTCATTGTACATGTAGTCTAAACTCAGATGCTTGTTGGAAGTAAATACAAGTGGAATCTAGTCCATCTTGAATGCCTCAATTCTGCACAGTCATCGTCCTCAAATGGATATATGGATATCTGTATGATCTTATAAGGAGGAAAGCTTGGTATTTTCTTATAAACAAACTTTAGCTTATTGAAACACACATGTACACATATTAGCATTAACCCTCACAAGAGTATGCCATATGCATCACTGCTTGGAATTTATCTGGGCATCAGTCGCCTCACTAGCTTTGGGCACTTAGTCCAGAACACAGAACTGTCTGATGGTCTTGCAGAATTGGCCTGGATAATAAGTGGTGAGATAAGGGAATTCCAAAAACTTGTTGTAGCATATGCTTTAGCGCTTATTTGGTTGAATGAGAGTCTCCTGAATGAGATTCTAAACACTATTTTGACTCCTAACAGAAGTTACTCGAACATCCTGTTTTTTAGGCTACAGGAGAGTGTAACATTTTCGAAGGTCAATGAAATATTTGGTTACTGAGTGTTTTTTAAGAGACACCATGGGCATAACTGATTGATTGTGAGAAGCTTGGTGCAGTGCCCAAGGTAGTGTTTGGAAAGGTTTCACAGAACAACAAAGAGAATCCTTGGCTCATGGATCACCCCCTCAGGTCTATGCTAGGCTTATAACTAAATATAGGTTATGACTTAAATGGGTAATCCTGTTTCATTGATTAGGCAAAGGTAAATAAAGACTATTACCAAATACATTGATGATCTGGTTTTGCTTCATTTCAGAGTTAGAACATTTCTTATCTCTTGCTTGCTTAAACAAGCTTCTCTAGTTACAGACCAGCTCCCTCTGCTCTAGCAGCCCTCGCCAGGATGGTGATGTCACTCACTGCCAGGGCCAGGATGGCGAAGGTAGGCGACCACCTAGGGCTCCACTTCATCCCAGGCAGGAAGGGGATGCAAGGAGGGATGGAGTAGCCTGAATTTTCCATTGGGGGCGCTATGTGCCTTATTTGCCTAGGGCACCAGAATACCTTGTCCCAGTCCTGTTCACTGCTGACTTTTATTAGAAGCACAGAAACTTGTTTATTGTTCTTACTGGCAAATTTTAAGCCTTAAGAGCTGCTTTGTAGCTTTGTACCATGCTGTCAAAAACCCTCCATATCCAAAGTATTTCTAACAGTTTAAGCTAGGAATAGCAGAGCTGAAATTTCAGGTAGTGCTGCAGAACCACCCACAGCCTTAACAGGAAGTTGGAGCCTGAAGCTGGCTGTGAAGAGCAAACTCTGTGAAGCAGCCAGATGGGAAAAGCTCTTTAATTGTAATTTTAAGAAATATTAGGTACCAGGGACCAGATATTTGCATGTTTATAGACTCAAGCACATGTTTGCCTTTTAAGAGGGATATGAGAGTTCTTTCATTTCCAGAGAGACCTGAAAGGGAAGGGAGATTCTTTTGGGTGATCAGCTGTTAGAAAAAAGTAGACCTTTAGGAATAAAAATGGCTGACGGTGCCAACTAAGGCAAAATACCAGCTTATATACATGTAGAAACCTGTTGCTTTGAGTGGTTACACATTCAGGGGATCAGTCACTTTTGGGAGTGCTGTGCCTATTTGTTTTTGTTACTTGGAAGAGGTTCATAAAGGTACTACTTTGAAAAAGGGGGGACTTCTCCCCTTGTGACACGGTTTTCAGATGCCTCCTCAGGTAAGTGTCTGTTCTGTACTTTGTGTCTGTCTTTTAGGTACTATTTAACTGTTGTGGTGTAAGAAAAGAGAAGAAAAGTGCTTCCTTATGTTTAAATAGTTATTGAACAACTAAATAGCTAGTTGGTAATATTGCTCACCTTGTGGGAATGTATATGAAAGGCCCAACACTTACAGTAGTGTGAAACACTAAGGCCATGTTCACACGGCTTATTTGGGCACATATTTCAGCCCGTAATTCGCGGCGTACTGCGCAAATTACGGGCTGAAATATGGCCCAGTCATTACGGTAATCCACAGCTCTCATAGAGAGCTCTGCGAATCCGCCACGGGGGGAGATAAGTGACATGTCAATTACTAGCGACGTATAAGCGCCGCTAGTAATGATAGTCTATGGGCCGGCGAGGTGCCGCCCCCCGTCCACACGGCGTAATTACGCCCCGCAATTAAGCCATGTGAACATGGCCTTAGGGTGACATTTATGCACGGGCTGCACCAGTATTCTGGTGTCCTTTCAGCCCAAAAAGTGGCGCAGCCCTTTTTTTAGATATATGAGCAGGCAAAATCCAAAATTAGGTGCATTTTGTGGCGCCTGTGGGACTTTGTAATGCGCCCAAGATGTGGGGCGTCCTGGAGGTGTGTCGCACCACAACTGTATAATTCTACACATTTATGATGAGAGGAGGTCAAATCCAGGTGCATTACTGCTGGAACAGATAGACTAAGTTCAAAGTGGTTTACCTGAGCCTGAGTTGTTGTTTTGGAACTAGAAAGTGCTAAATCTATGACCCACAGTAGAACAGGTTCATAAATTTAGGCGTCTTCTTCACTGCTTTAAAGCTATTTAGAACGGGTGCCTAGAGCATGTGTGTTCACTAAGAGTCTGTCCGCTGCTGTATGAGGACTAGATCCAAAGTTTTCCTTTAAAAAATAGAATCTTCAAAGCTCTGAATGGCAAACTCCGATTAATGACAGGTTCAAGCACCCGACCAGAACGGTTCTTGATTTCAAAATTAATAAAAGAAACCATGCATTTTGTGTCTTACTGTTGTGACAAGGTACAAGGCCTGGTCATCGGGGGCCATATGTGTCACCTTGGTTCAGGACTGCGATGAAGTAAGCTGGGTATATAGGTCTGTAACCTTAGGTTGCAGACATGTTGTTTATCGCAGCATCACTGCTTAGAGCAGTGGTATTCCGGGCCGGCTTTTTACTTGAGCAGTTTTAGAGTTTGGTGGGATGACTGCTCCCACATATCCATCCCGGGTTTTACCTGGCCTCTGAAGCCAGGAAGTCAGGTGTGCTGGGGGTAGTGTGTAACTCCAAGCCTGGAGTTGAGAAGGGAGGTTTTGCTGTGTGGATCTCTGTCAGAGAAGATGGACAAAACCATCTTATGTACTTTGAGAGACTGTTATGGTGAGCTGAACATTTCATCAGGTTCCTATACAAATTTCGTACACAGCTGTTTTTAAATGGCAAAAAGGGGCGTACTGACTCAAATTGAGGTGTCAAAAGTAACGTTTCATTGCACATAACATACATACAGTTTGAAATACTCAAGATAAAAACACAAGTTGCAAAATCTATAAAATGAATTGATTATACGCATGAATGTTAAAAGGCATGATTTAAATAGTTGTTTTAATGTATTGCTTAGTTTTAAGCTTAATAGCCATTAGGTATCACTACTGTGCCAAAAGAAAGGGGATACCATGTTCAATACTAAGAAGCCTTTAGTCAATGTCGATACATAATGTCTTAATTTGGAGCAATATGATACAATGCATGTCCATTGGAATAAATCACTAGTTGTTTGCGGCCAGATATATATCGAAAATGTATCAGAAATAGAGTCTTATACACAGTAATTGAATATTTAATGAAAGCCGTATGAGATTCACAAAAGAACCAATCGGAGTAAGTGGACTGTTGGCACAAAAAAGGACCATTTTCAAGGTACTCCTCCTCCTCTGGTGTGTATTACAAATATTCAGCATTTTGAGTTTCTGTTAAGCTGTTGCTGTAATTTATGTGAGCAGTCGTGTTGCACAGTTGTACCTGAGGGTAGTCAGGAGTCTGTAAAAAAGTAGAAGATTCATGGGGACCACAGCAACATAATTGCCAGGAAACTGAACCAGCCTATCAATTCTAGCCCAATATATCCGAGAACCCACATAGTAGTGCAAGGCAGAAGGGCATTCATGTTTTATGCCTTACAAAAAGGTACACTTTTCTTGTACCTGAGTGGCCCCCTCAACTAGTGCTATGGCTGTTTTAGCTATAGTTACACCTATAAAAGGTAGCCTTATAGCAGCTGCAAAGCATTTACTGTCATAAGTGATTGGTGAAATTCCACAAATTGTGTAAGACTAGGTAGGCTGTGGCATAGAGTAGCCTCTCGGTGACATATAGTAGCACAGTAGGTCGAGCTACTTTGGGGCAGCCGGATTTGGTGGGACCTCTGGTGCCGATTGTGTCAAAGCCCAAGTATAAGGACCGCTCAGGAAGTCATGCTACACGTTAATAAACTTAGGGGGTTTTCTGACCACAGTGATTAGCATTAAATATGTAGACAAAGGTATCTCCAGTTAATCCAATATCTAGATCAGGGTATCAAAAAACATATCACAGAAAAATTATTTCCCCAATTTAAAAATACTAAACCTTTATTTCAATAATAATAAAATGTTATTACAACACACTAATCCCTTAATTTCGCTAGTAAATACAAAAAGATATAACACTCTTCAAATTATAGAAAAGGAAATATACTTAGCTTCCAATATAGGTCACTCAACCAGTCTTTCATCAATGCAATCCTAAAAAGGGAAACATTTTTTATCTATGACCTATAAAGCCCCGTAGTCAAATAAATATACTTCCACTAAATCACCCCATTGAGCCCTTTCCCAATTCCTTATGGGGTCATCGCCCTGATGAGGGCGGCCCCACAAAACTAATCCTGACCCTAGGTAACCCTAGCGTATCCTAAATAAGGCCAATAGGTACAGTCTATCTAATAAACATAACCAAAAGAGAGATCACAGTATTCTCCCGACGCATTTCCCCCATTCAGGTTCATCAGAGAAGTCTATCTCTCTGATAAGTATAGATACATCACGCCATGATGAAAGAGCATCCATGTAGGCAAAGGTAAACAAAGACTATTACCAAATACATGCCTGCTCTGATTTTACTTCTTTTCAGAGCCAGAGCAATTCTTATATCCTGCTTGTGTACACAATCTTCCCTAAATTACCAACCACCTCTCTCTGCTCTAACAGGCTCTAGAGTCCTGGCCAGGATGGTGATGTCACTCCCTGCTGTGTCTTATCAGCATCACAGAAGCTTGTTTATGTTTCTTACTGACAAAATTCAATGGTTTAGAGCGCTGAGCCTTAATGCCTGCTTTTTAAATCCTTCCATTACAAATGTCTCTCAAACAGGATCAGCTATAAATAGCAGAGCTGATATGCCAATCACTGCTATAGAACCACCCTCAGCCTAATCAGGAAGCAGAAGCCTGAAACCGCCTGTGGCTCTATCAGACAGTATGGTGAGACAACCCTTTTCATTATTTAACTGCAACATCTGCATCATCCTGCAGAAGCCTTCTTAAAACTTGAGCACTCCCTTGAACTCCCCAGTGCCAGGTCTGCTAGTTGGGCCGTTATGTAAGTCTCTTAGCTGACTTCTGTGTTTCCATTGTGCATTCTTGGAAGCTGTATAGGAGCACAGATTTTTATAAACACAGGATTCCAAACTTTCTGAAATGTCATTAGGAAACTGAAGGTGACTGCACACTTGATTTAATACTCACTGGTTCCCTCATTTTGCTTATATGCACAGATGCTGGCTCTGCAATTTTTTTTTTCAGCTGCTTCTTCTTCTCAGCTTGTGATCAACTGAAGGAAGCAGGGAAGCTGGACTGTCAATATATCTGTATTACGTGACACAAGGTAGCTGCCGCAGGAGCTGTCACACTGATTTATTTACATGTACATTTCAAAATCACTTCTTTCATGTTGATATACATCCATGGTGCTTACATCTAGAGTCTTCCATACAGTCACTTCTAAATTTGTGGCCTTATTACTCCTGGTAATTTATATCTGTCGGCAATCTTCACAGATATGTATATTGTTTTGGACTTCACGCTGAGAACTTATCTACATTAATACAGATGTAGAAAAGATTATTTGGCAGAGATATCTTACTACACCTTGTTATCTGATCTAAGAGGACAAAAAAAGCTACTTTGTGTGCCAGGATTATAATGCGTCACTGTTAATGCTTTATACAGTACATCTGTTTCAGAGAGCAGGGTGAGAAGCTGAGCTCTGTGATATATAGGGTTATATGATAGAGGAGAGAAGCTGAACTCTGTGATATATAGGGTTATATGATGGAGCAGAGATGCTGAGCTCTGATATATAGGGTTATATGATAGAGGAGAGAAGCTGAGCTCTGTGATATATAGGGTTATATGATAGAGGAGAGGAGCTGAGCTCTGTGATACATAGGGTTATATGATAGAGGAGAGAAGCTGAACTCTGTGATATATAGGGTTATATGATAGAGGAGGAGCTGAGCTCTGTGATATATAGGGTTATATGATGGAGAAAGAAGCTGAGCCTCTGTGATATATAGGGTTATATGATGGATGAGGGAAGCTGAGCTGTGTGATATATAGGGTTATAATGATAGGGGGAGAGAAGCTAAAGCCTGTAAATATATAGGGTTTTTATGATAGAGGAGAGAAGCTGAGCTCTGTGTTTATATATGTTATAGATAGAGGAGAGAAGCTGAGCTCTGTGATATATAGGGCTATATGATAGAAGGAGAGAGCTGAGCTCTGTGATGTATTGAATATATGATAAGAGAGGACTGAGCTCTTGATATATAGGTTTATTAAATAGAAGAGAGGAGCTGATCTCTGAGACATGAAGGGTTTGAACGCCCACTAGAGGAGAGCTGATACAGCTCATGTATAGGTTTATGATAGAGGAATAAGTTGTCCACTTGTATGTAGGATAGGAGGGGACAGTACTTTCTCTTTCTGTTTTAGAATTTTCTCTGCTATTTACTTCGAAATCCTGATGCTCTATCAATATACTGTATAATGAAAGAGTTACCCTCTCTGATACAGTAATGCACAGCTCAGCTTCCTCCCTCTTTCATATACCTATTCCCGGGCTTTCCCCATGTATCATATTATAGTCATAAATCAGTTCTCTCCATGTTATGTGAACCCTGTATTCCCAGGTAGCTTTCCCCTTTTCATATTTATAAGAACTTTCTCCTCTATTTACTTCGAAATCTGATCATTATCTCCCTCTTTATAGAAATATACACAAGAGTTCACCCTCTCTCTCTCTTTCATATAACACCTATATATCACAGAGCTCAGCTTCTCTCCTCTTTCATATAACCCTGTATATCAGAGCTCACCCTTTCTCTCCTCTATCATATAACCACATATATCACAGAGCTCAGCTTCTCTCCCTCTATCAAAATAACCCTATATATTCATAGAGCTTCAGTTTCTCTCCCTTTTTCCCATATAACCCTAATCATCACAGAGCTCAGCCTCTCTCCTCTATCATATAACACTATATATCACAGAGCTCAACTTCTCTCCCTCTATCATATAACCCTATATATTATTACAGAGCTCAGCTTCTCTCTTCTATCATATAATCCTATATATCACAGAGCTCAGCTTCTGTCCTCTGTCATATAACCCTATATCCCAGAGCTTAGCTTCTCTCCCTCTATCATATAACCCTATATACAATTAAATTTTACTTGTGTTTGTCCAAAGAAAATTTAAGGAGATAGCAAGGGTCTAGCTATTTCGATAATAGTAGTAATGGCTGTGCCGAATAAAAATAAGGGATATAATCCCAAATAGAATTTATCTTTTTATTAAATAAATAAACTATACCCACTGATTGAGCTATAAAATAAGTCAGACCTTTTGAATTAGTCTGTAAAAAGAGGAGACAGATACAACACGTTTCGCCGATTCCTGCTCAGCTTTATCAGGCAGTATGTGGCGCTCATGGAAGTCCCCTTACGTTTTGGGAGGTGAGCTTAATACAATCTTGATCAAAAAATGAACTAAGACCCGGTTTTTCATATTTTTCCCTTTCAGTAATGCATTTCCAATATTCCTAATACCTTGAGGTTTTACTTGGTTTTTTTGTGGCCACTGATATTTGTGTTAGATGTATATATTGCCTTTTTTAGTTCACCTATGCTTTGCTTTTTAAGAATAAAATTTTAGGAAATGTGCCAGCCTAAGTATGTTTTGTAGTTCATGCGTTATAAAGCACTAAGTTAAAGTTTCAACAAAACAGGAAGCCACATAAATAAAGTGACTTTATTTTTGTCTAAACTTTATGTAGCTTAATTTTTTGTTGAAACTTTATTTATGTGGCTTCCTGTTTTGTTGAAACTTTATTAATGTGGTTTCCTGTTTTGTTGAAACTTTATTTAACTCAGTGCTATATAAAGCATGGACTTCCATGCAGCAGCCACATACTGCCTGATGAAGCCGAGCACGTGTATCGGCGAAATGTGTTGCATCTGTCTCCTCTTTTTATAGACTTATTTAAAAGGTCTGATTATTTTATAGCTTAATCAGTGATTATACTTTATTTATTTAATAAAAAGATAAATTCTATTTGGGATTATAACCCTTATTTTATTCGACAAAGCCATTACCACTATTATTCAAAGTGTTAGACCCTTGCTATCTCCTTAAATTTTCTATTGACACACAAAAGTAAAATTTAATGGCATATTCTGACATCGAGGACTTGAGGTACCGCGTCCAAGATTTGAGGAGTCGGGACCAGCTGCTTACTATGTACCTGAACATAACTATTGCAAGGTGTGAGTCTTGCATATATACTCACCCTAAAAATGTTTTATGTTGTCTTCACTGAGTGTGCCTTGTTTTTATATTTTCCAGTACCAGTTTTTCCATATAACCCTATATAAGGCAGAGCTCAGCTTCTCTCCTTCTATCATATAACCTTATATAACACAGAGCTCAGCTTCTCTCCTCTATCATATAACCCTATATAACACAGTGCTCAGCTCTCTCCTCTATCATGTAACCCTATATATCACAGAACGCTCAGCTTCTCTCCTTCCTATCAAATAACCCTTATAATAACACAGTATGCTCAGCCTATTTCTCCTCTTTAATCATAATAACCCTATATAACACAGACTCAGCCTTCTTCCTCTCCTTCTATCATATAAACCCTATATCACAGAGCTCAGCTTCTCACTCCTTCTATCCTATAATCCTATATAACACAGAGCTCAGCTCCTCTCCTCTGTTATATAACCCTATAGATCACAGAGCTCAGCTTCTCTCCCTCTATCATATAACCCTATATATCACAGTGCTCAGCTTCTCTCCTTTATCATATAACCCTCTATATCACAGAGCTCAGCTTCTTTCCTTTATCATATTACCCTATGGGAAAAAAATAGCTCTGCATGCTGTGCTATTTTTTCCATCATTTTTAATAGAATCTTTGATGGAAACTTTTAATAAACTCTCTGATGCAGATGTGAACTAAGCCCAACCCTTGTACCTATCTTTGTTCTTTCCCTTTATCTTGTCATAGCCATTCAGGACTAGTGGGACACCTTTTCTTCCTGCAGCTCGTTAGGAGTCCCCATGCACATAGCCAAATGATGGCTCTGTATAACCTCTAAATAATAAAGGTGTTCTTCCAAGCATGATTGCTCCCTGGGAACAGTAACCCTCTAGTACGGCATGGAGCACCGTACAGTGTCACACGTACTAGCAGGCCACGAGCACTCTGTGTGCCGTGGTACAGCCTCTGCTTATTAGGGAGGGATGCAATTTACATCTGCTCGAAAAATCATAAAAAATTTACTAGCCAATGGTTGTAGCACACAGTAATTGTACCTTATTTGCTATCACATACTGTATCTTCTCTTATATAGCTGTATGTAAGTATCAACCTAAACAGAACCAGCTCTCCTAACCCAATCATCTGTGCAGCAATAAATATCCATATAAATAGGAACTATGCAGATATATTACCATTTCCTGTGCAACCCCTGCCCCATTTTTGAATTTTTGAATGGCAACAAGGCGTCCAATGTATTATATGAATCTTATTATTCAAAATATCATCTCTGGGAGCATTAGAGCAATGACTCAGAGGATATATTGGATAGGAATACATTCATACATTTACGGTGTCCTTTATAATTCCAAATTACCGCTAGACTGTAATCGCCAATATCCTCACTTTATACAAAGTGCAATAAATGTGGATAAATTGAGAGTATAAAACAATATAACATCCCACGTTGATTAGTTTTGTCTCATGCACATTTTCGTACTATACAAGTGACAATAAAAGCAACTCACTTTGCCGCTTCTACATTAATATTCATATATTCATTTCTCTTCCTTCTCATTGTAAATTCTTAATTTTTTTTTTTTATTTCAATCATCATCATTTGACTTCATCAAAAATCTCTTCTGGCAAGAAGACCTAGGAACCTAAAGTGTGTGCTTTATTTCTTTCTTTTTTTTGACAAAGTACTGAAATGACATAAAGTTGAAATGTGTTTTCCAAACAGTTCCCAACTCTAATCGTGCAGAGTTTTAGGTCATTACATCCTTGCAATAGAAAGCTGACATGCAATCTGCAGCCTTATATAGAAATCTTGGCCAGTCAGTCATTCCTTCCTCCAGCAGGAGTCTGATCACTTGAATTACCTTTGCAGCCACAATCTTCTTTTATTGCCTTAAAGAAAAAGTGTGATATCAAGCCAAGTACTAAAGAGCAGCCTTTATTTTTCAATAATGAGACAACAGCAAAGTGCTGGGTGTTGGATGCAGCTATACAAACCATGATATTCTATGGTTATAGCTGTATTTTCGATGTCTCGCCTCTGGTTTATGTGTACCTGGAGCAAGGGCTGTTCAGGGTCATATGGTATTTTATTATAGTGCGGAATATTATTTTCTTTTTGTTGACTTTTTATACTTTTCCACGGTACATAAAAATACCTTATCTTTATGTACCATGCTATTACTATTTTCTGTAGCCCCCTTTTATTTCATCTGGAGATGTGTGTGTGTGTGTGTGTGTGTGTGTATATATATATATATATATATATATTTTATTGTCACTTGTATATATACAAGTGACACCCAGGAGGGTGTCCAGACAAGCAGTCGTCACTATATATAAATATATATTATATAGTGACGACTCGCTCTCTCTGGACACCCTCCTGGCTGTCATGGGGGTATTTCGCTCACGGAATGCCATCTTTGGTAAATCGGATGGCACTCCGACACAGGCTGCCGTTTGAAACTGGCCTCAACCAGCTTTATTGAGGCACAGTATGCCGGCAACAAAACACAAAATCCTCGGCCGTCAAGCCACTAACTAACATTAAATGAGTCCCTCACTAACGTGGCCTATGCCTACCGCACAGCACCACATACCACAGTATTCCCACTGTATAATAGGCTTTTCTCAAGCCTCCAGGGGCCAGAGCTCTCTCCCAGTTCTCCCAGCTCCAAACGTTCAGGTAGCAACCACGCCCCTTAACACCTGCAGGCTAAGGGCTTTTATAGCCATCCAGGGACTGGCCCAAAACCTGGCCTGGAACGTGGGGACGGCCTCCCACCCAATGCTACGACCGTCCCAGGAAAGGAGACCCATACCTGGCTGCAAGGCAGCCATTCTAGCTACCTGTGTCAGTAACCTATTGTTACTGACACCAACAAGTCTCCTTCACCCACCGAACCGATGTTTTCGGTGGCACGTTTGTAGCAGGTATCCTGCTGAAAATTTCCCCCTAGTGGCAGAGACCCCAATGCAAACAAAT